>JAOUQZ010044742.1:0-11161 GCA_028564935.1 Neosilurus hyrtlii | reverse complement strand
AAAAAAAAAAAAAAAAAAACCCACACACACACACACACACACACACACACACACACACACACACACACACACACACAGTCTTCCATCATAATTTCTGTCCTTATACAAACACAAGTTATCCATATATGCCGAATAAGTTTTAAACTGAATGTCTTTTTTTTTTTTTTGAAGGGGGACAGGGGGTTTTCAGACACACTGATGTGATTTTTAGGAGGGGAACACTGTTCATTTGACTGACAATGAGATGTTTTAAAGCAAGCCATCAACCTGCCGATGGATTTTGACACAACTTGGATACTCACACCGACAAGACCTTGTGACCTTGAAACAAGGTCAAGGTGGCCGATATACAATTGCACCCTATTCGCCCCTGAGGGAGAGCCATACACCAAATTTGGTGATTCTTACATTTTCTTCCAAAGTCATCGCACTAAAAAGTCAAATAGACCCCATTTCCATAGCGTCCCCCGCTCCGCTGGGAGCTAAAAAGCTTAACAAGTGAGATAAGTTTCAGATTATCAGGCAATACATATAGATCTGATATTTTCACTATAGTCTTGCTGAATTCTTAATTTTTAGAGTTTTGCAATGTACATGGTAATAAATCTTTAAAGACCACTGTAATTACAGTCTCATGAGCACATGATTTAAAGTCACCGATCCTAACCCAAGACCAAATAATGAGTTAAATGCACGGTGTTTTTGTGTGTGGATTTCAATCGGACTGGAGAGTAAAAACAGAGTAGATGTGAGATATTGAGTGCTTAACCTCTGATGGACTAAATTAAGACAAGGAATCAACGCTGAATGAAAAATATACTATTTGGCTGATAGATAACATTCCTTCAGAGTGTTTTTTATTTGTTTTTCAGCTATGAAATTGGAGCTCAACAAGTATAAATGTGGTGTTCAGTATAAAAATCACACTTGAACATGACTCATGGTTCTCATTCACTGAAACAGCTGATGGTTTGAAAGACTAAAAACAAAAACTAAAGGAAGATGACAGCCAAGAATACCCCCCCCCATCCCTTCCCCCCTGCATTGGCTAACAATGACGACGGAGTTTACTGTGGCAGGCTAATCTAATGTTAGCAAAACAAAACAGCAGCTAGCCAGCTGGTTGAGCAGATTAATAATTACACAGAAGAATGATAACTAACCGGTACATTGACCGGATTAACACAAATTCGCTGAAATCTCAGTGAAAGCGGGTAGAATATTTAGATTTTATACTCTAACTGGCAGTGGGGTAAGGGGAGAGTATTGTGAGAATATTGCTGATATGACACACTGCCAGTGGGGGCTTCAATCATCCTCAGCTAACTGCTCCGGCTGAAAGGGTGACAATGACATTACATTATATTCCCAAAAACACTTATTACTGACATTTTACCATCTCTTTATACTAGAAATGTATAGAAATCAATCACCAACACGCAAATAAAAATCCTTACCTCGTCGGCGCTGAGCTCTTCCATAGCTTTCCTTTTAATTTTTACCTAAAATAATTTTGCTAGCTAACTAGCTAGCTACCTCACAAGCCCCAAAAGTGCATAGTATAAAACAAGACAACAAATAACAATACACCGTGATTGTCCGTTTGACGCTTTTAAATTAAAACATTAATCTTATACCTATGTGCTCTCCCCGAAATTATTACAATATTATATCCGATTTCTTGAAAGAATGAAACAAACACAAAAGTACTATTCGTCAAAACACCAGGGCGGCCATTTTGAATCTAGTGTCACGTGACACCTGGATGCACATTTCAATCTGCGGCAGTCTTTTTTTTTTTCGTTTTAAATCATTTCTTTCCCACCGGTATTCAGATGAGCCCCGCCTCCTGGTGTCGAAATGGGCCAGTAAGATATTTTCATGAACAGTGAACGGGAGTATTAGCCAATCAAAAGCCAGTCAACTGGAGCTCAAGAGTCGCGATTTGTCGGAATAGAGGTGAGTTAAACAAAACGCCTGCGGCAATCCCATAAGGTGATTTTCCAAATACAGGGAATTCCAAGCCATACAGCCATCAAAGCAAACTGTACAATACAATACAACAAATATTGTCATTTCCCATCTGTGTGTTAAACTATTATCTCATTGAATAGAGTTCCTTAAGAATATTTTCATTATTTTGTCACCACCATGATTTAATAGTCAAGGGATTTATAGGCCTACTGTTTACACCCTGAATTAAAAAAAATCTGGGTTTATTTTGTAATTAAGTGGTTGTTGTGGCGGTAATTGTTCTAAAAGAATTAGTTAATGTGTTATAAAGTGCTGATGTCCACGCAACGTTTCAAAAGAACCACCAAGGCTTCTGAACTTGTTTCCGGTTTTATTATAAATTCTTGTAAAATTCACTGAACAAAAAAAAATCACAATGAACCACTGTATCATGAGCAGATTTTTAAATATTCATGGCCATTTATTCCATTCTTTACACAAGATATAATAGATGAGATAATAGATATGGTGGCAAATGTGTTTACTGACAAAATATAAACATGAGGTTGTCTGAACAAAAACAGAAACAAACAAAAGTGCCAATCATTATTCTTCAGATGCCATGTCCAAATGATGTCATAAAACATGTTTTTTTAGGTTCAAAAGAGTATTTGTGCCAAATTTTATCCAGAAAATCACAATGATACAACCCATGTATTCATCCCCGTGGAGTCAGTGAAGTATCATTTCTTTCTTCCTTCTTTCCTCTCTTTCTTTCGTTCTTCTTTCCTTCCTTCCTTCCTTCCTTCCTCTCTTTCTTTCGTTCTTCCTTCCTTCCTTCCTCTTTCTTTCGTTCTTCCTTCCTTCCTTCCTCTTTCTTTCGTTCTTCCTTCCTTCCTCTCTTCCTTTTTTCTTCCTTCCTTCCTTCCTCTCTTCCTTTTTTCTTCCTTTCTTTCTTCCTTCCTTCCTCTTTTTCTTTCTTTCTTTCTTTCTTCCTTCCTCTCTTTCTTTCTTTTTTCTTTCTTTCTTCCTTCCTTCCTCCCTTCTTCTCTTTCTTTCTTTCTTTCTTTCTTTCTTTCTTTCTTCCTTCCTTCCTTCCTTCCTCTCTTCCTACCTTCATTTCTTTCTTTCTTTCTTGTTATTTCAAATAAAACCAGCATAAACAGTATTTTAAGCATCTTCTGGAGAGTAAAAAAAATTGTTCCATCAGTAAAATGCAAACTACTACGTGCATTAGAAATCCACTCCAAATGATATAGCTCCTCCTAGTGTTGACATATGGAATAGATTTACAAATCATGTGTATTGAACTATAAACGTGCAGCCACATTCCTACTATACATCTGTTTGTTTCACTGCTCTGGCACAACAGATACAACTTAAACTGTATGTTTAGACAGTGAGTCTGGATTTTTCAGAAGGGTTGATATTAGGATTTATCTGTGTCCCAGAATTAAACTACAAAGTGGTTCATAGTACTGCTGGTTTCATTCAGCTGGGTGGACAGTCACATCACTCAGAAATGTTTCTCATTCATTGTTGATATTGTACAGAGTATATCCACATTATAATGCTGTGAAAATAGAGCAATATACACAGAGGTATCACCTCATGAAATCCTGTCTAACAGGTGAGATGAAGTGTATGCAAAGAGAGTTTTTGGCAGTTACAATGTTTTGTCAAGCTTCAAGAAAGAGAAAGCAAGTGATGTGAATGGAATGTTCAGAAGAGCAAGAGATCTATACACTCCTGGGCGGAAAAAAACCTTGCAAAACATGCATTTCTGGTGCAGTTTTACACACCTGTTTACCCCGGGACTTGCACGACTGCATACTGTATTATAGTACCTGTAGAATTTCTGGTTACATTTATGAGATTGTTATCAGGTTTGTGATGGGATGCATCAGTTGTGGAAGATTACCAAATAATGACAAATATCTTAAGAAAAAATTTTAAAAAAGCAGAAAGTATTTTGGAAAATTTTGCACACTAAGACATATATTAGTTTAAATTTCAGATCAAACATCTTTTTATGACTTTATCTTTGCATTCAAGAAGACTATGCACAATCAGTGAATTTCTGTATTTTTTCCCCCAATACTTTGCTACAGCTCAGGTAGTGTGCCCTGATAGGCTATCAGTGGTCAATCATTTTTTTCTGTTGCCTTATTGTTGCACAAGTTTCCTCCAAAAAAAAAAAAAAAAAAGTTTACAATGTTGTATTAGTTTGCAGCAATTCAGAGACTGTTTCCATACCAGCATTTATCAGTGATTTAGACAGCTGGTAGCTGCTCAGACCAAGCTGGATATTTCAGCAGGGTTGCACCTTGACATTATTTCCCTTTGTCACAAATACAAAAAGACCCTGAGTTCCTGCACTCCTCATCAATCAATATAGATCATGGCAGAGGCATGTCTCCTACACTTCTTTCTCATCAAGACGAAAGGCGATGCTTTATGCCACTCTTTTGAAAACTTGCTTGCAGGCTTGTCCCTCACAATAAAGCTCCTATTAGACACGACAGAAAAAAAATGGTCATGCAATGTTTTAGACAAGAATTAATAGTGATGGGGAAAGAACAACAGTTGATCATCTTCATACCAGGTGCAGTTTATTATCCTCAATCCAATGAGCCCAGCCTCTGTTTTTCTTCTCACCCTTCTGGACACACACTATCCTGCTCCCCTCCCATGTCACCAGAGACTGTTATTAAATAAAACATTCAATTATTTCTTATTTTCATGACAGTTTCCATCTTTCTGTCAAATTTAGTGTTTGATTTAATATTATATTGTCATTTTGCACAAGTGCAAATTCAGAATCCAAGAACAACATTCATCATGTAGTCAGCACAGTTACATAATGCCTATTTAAATGACCTGTTGTTTTTTATTTTTGTACAGACAGTAAAATCTGTTTTAGGTGCAAGGTTACACTATATGCTTTTTTAAAACAAACCAATAATAATGTATACTGAAAAAAATTACAGCTTTGATCTCAATGATTTATATTTATTTCATTAGACAAGGCAATTATTAACTTCCATTCTATTAACAATAAAAGGTAAAAGAAAATGGTCAGTAAATATGCATATTTCTTAAATATTTCTTTTAAGAACACAACACACATATCATTTAAAAATATTTATATAGTAGAGTGCAGTGAAGATTATACAACACCATTTTGTCTAAAAGGGCTCCTAATAAAAAGAAGTAAAGCATTACTTCTCTATAATTTTTTTGGTGAAAATGTATTGAACAAAAGCAAAAAAGAGAACCAAAAAAATCATTCCGACAAGCATATTGAGGTAAAAGTACGGTTAATAAACAAAAACACTGAAAATACCAATTTTTGGAAAGTGTCGCAAATTATTTTTTTTTACTTTAGAACAGCATGATGAACTTTAAACCATATGGAACGGTTTAGTGAGTGAATAAATAAAAAAAATCCAGTGATGCAGTGATGATTCTACACTTAACAAAATGAAGATAAATCAGAAATCAAGTTCTATTCAAGTATTTATTTCGTGTAATATTGGATTATATTGATGAGAATAAGTAAACAAACAACAATATATAGTAATAACAACAATAACAGTCAATATTTAGTGTGAACATCCTTTGCTTTGATTACAGCATTTAAACCTTTTAGGCACAGTGTTCACATATTTTTTAATTTCTTCACTCGCTAAACCTTTCCATATAGTTTGAAGTTTATTCATGCTGTGCAAAAGTCCAAAAAATTAAATTTGCGACTCAATTGTTTCTGAAAAATTGGTCTTTCCAGTGTTTTTGTTTATCAACCATACTTTTATCTCAATATACTTGTCATTCACCCCACAACTAGGGTCAATCTGGAACAGCCAATCAACCTAATGTGCATGTCTTTGGACTGTGGTAGGTAACCTGAGTACCTCAGTACTTCTAAATCTTTAGCCATAAATCCTCTAAAAGTGGTCATGAGTGCAATATGAACGGTTTCTATAAATGGTTCACCTTGCAGTGTCTGTCATCCAAGCCCTTGGTAAACTCATCAAATTCCTTGTCCACTTCGAAGGAAAACACATAGTTTCTGAAGGTGCTGATTGTTTTAATCACATACTTATCACCGACCTGATCGATAATCTTATGCTGCTTGAGCTTCAGAGCTATTTTACGGGTGGACAAGCCAATTCCTGCAAGAGAACCAGAGCAAGTAAATTATACAAATGAATACATACTAAAGAACAGTGTCACTGTCAAATTATGGTGCATATTAAACTTTCATGTGGTAATCAACATCAGTTTTCTTAATAAACTTTATTCAATGCTGTTAATATTAATATTCACATATATGAGAATAATGGTGGTATGAAATAAAGTCTTACCGAGTGCAATCATGTAGCCCTCCATATTGATGCTGCTTACCATTTCCCATTTCCCACAAAGGCTAGCAGGCATTTTTTTTTTTTGGGCTTCAAGAAGAATCAGAGAAGAGAAACAAGAATGGCTTGTAAACCAGGGTGAGCTCTCAGGCTTTATAAAGAGGATTGGAGAGACACACATTGGGAGGAGTCAGAAGGCAAGATTTTGAAATCAGTTGTTCATACCTGTTGACACATGCTCCCACTAACCCAACCCAAACACACACATATGCGCACACAAAGACTTAGTGTTTTGAATGTCAGGAGAACATACCTCTTAACAGATTACTGTTTAAAAAAAAAAACAACAAAGTGAAAAAAGAAGTATGTTCAGTATATCATGATAAAATTGCAGAATATTATCCATTAAAACTAGATTACCACCAAAGTAAAAATACAGCCGTTCATTATTAATATTACATTAGTATTCCTGTTAAGATCAACATCAAAATATTGTCACCTAAACCTAAAGTACTTCAGCTATGTGCAAAATGTGTTATATGTGATATTTTAAAATTACACATTAAACCAAGTTACAGGATTAACATCAATGCAATCATGTTGTTTTAGTATGGCAGTATATCTTTAAATATTTTCCTATATTATTATTAAATTACAATTTTTCTGATTACTGCTCAACCACAAAATAGAAGTATACATAACTACTAATATGGTACATTATTTTTATTAAAATAACTTTTCAGTGATACATTTGCGACCGATGAGGAATACTAGTTTTAAGGTCAATATCAGAACACTGACAAAAAGTATTTATATGCAATTATATCATTTTATTCATCTATATAGATGTTTATTACGAATTTATATAGATTTTTTCGAATTAAACAAACAAACTAACCAATTAAGATTTGATATAAACTGATACACACTATTTAACGATTTCTGATAAAGTCAGCGACTCATTGTGGGACGTGTATAGAGAACGACGTCACTCAAAAGGCGTAAATACAAAAGAAAGTTTCCACTGTGAAAGAATTTCTCTCTAGGTGTAAACACAGCTTTGGCGTGTATTTCCCAGACAGTGCGTCATTATCAGCCAGTATAATAATTCTGATAATAGCTATGAATTTTATAGTAGCCTAAAGTGTATAAAATGTCCCTGTGTATGCATGAAGAAATAACATGTAAATCACAGTCACAAAACTAAATAGATTATTAGCATTTTAAGCTGTTGAAAATAATTCCTGGATGGGGTTTAGGATAATAATCCCAATCATATATATACAGTGTATATATAGTTAGTTCTTTAATCATCTTTGCTGGCATGGTAGTGTAGTGGTTAGCACCTCTGCCTCACAGTAAGTTCTGGGTTTAAGCCCTGTGCCCAGAAAGGTTGTGTTACATGTTGTCTGACGTGCTTGTATGGGATTCCTCAGAATACTCCGGTTTTCTCCCACAGCCTAAAGACATGCACACGAGCCTAGACTGGTATTCCAAATTGAGAGCGTGTGATTGTGAGAGTGAGTAAAAATGATTGCGTGTGTGTGTTGGCCCATATATTAGCAGCTCAAAAAATGACATGACAATAATCATCTTCATACACTCTTAAAAAAAAAGAAAGAAAGAAAAAAGTACTTTTGGCAATTCAACCCAACATTTAACATCAATTGAGGCCTTATTTCTTTTATCACTAGAACGTGTGTCAGATCAGAGACCATGATTAACCTGTGTTTTACTATCTATTTATGGAAACAGTGTGATTTAACCAAAATGCCTCAATGGAAACCTGTTTTCAAAAGTTGTTCTCTATCATGAGTGTTAAGATGCTTAGCTGTGCGAGTGAGTAGTATGACAGGGAGGCTCTGTCTGTATATTTGTTGAGATTCACTGCAGAGAGATAAAGTAAGATTTCAGCCATAAAAACATCAATCAAATTTTAAAATAGTGCTTTAAACAAATCTAAAGAAAAGTGTTGCCTTTTATTTCTGAGAAGAGCCAAATGACTTGATTAACCGAAAACAGTCAGAACTCCCATCAGTGCAACCAAAACTGGACTAAACTGAGATGACTTAATTATTTTATAAAAGAGGAAAAACTGTTCTGTGTCCATCATAACCAGTCAGTCATAAGACAATATGAATTAGAAATTAAAAAAACAGTAACAAAACAGGCTGTTAGAATCCAGTAATGATGAGGGAGCGAGATTAATCTGAAATCTCTCTGTAAAGGGATAATAAAGACTAATTCTTACAGATATTTAGGGATGGTTCCACTTAACCTATCTGTACATACAGTGGATATAAAAACAGCCCTGTTAAAACCACATTTTTTATGTAAAAAATAGAAATTCTTTCCACATTTAATGACATAATCAGTAAGACTCAGCTGAAAATTTTTAGTTTTTTTAGGGAGGATAATATGAAAATAAAAAAATGTAATTACACGGTCACACAAGTAGGCACAACCTCTTATAATTGGGAATGTGGCTGTCACATACAAACTCATGTTAAATGGTATTCAGTGCACACCTGCCGTCAATTAAAGTGACCCTCGTTCACCCCAAATCAAGCTTATCTGTTATATTAGTTAAGATTATACAGCAAAGAGCTTAAAATCCACATAGAGCTTACAAATAATCAAAGGGATCTCATTGCTGAAAAGTATTAGTCAGGAGAAAGGTACCTTAAGGGCATTAGATATACCAAGGAATTAAATATACCATAAAACTTGGACTCCAAGGCATTAGATATACTATGAAACACCGCACAATAGAGCACAATACACAGAACTGGACATGCCTCAGAAAAACTGATAAAAAGATGATAAGAAAACTGGTCCAAAAGGCTGCCAAGAGGCCTACAGCAGCATTAATGGTTTTCAGTTTTCACTTGAATTGTACAATTTATAGATCACAATGAATGTGGGAAAAGTTCTCAAATTATCTATCCTGGGCTTATTTTTTAACACCACAAAAACAACAGGGGCATGTAGACTTCTTTTATATCCATATCTATAGTCTTTGACATTTGAAATTAATTACAAGGGATTCAGTATTTTTATTGCTGAACTTATTATAGAACTGCTCTAGTTATATAGTGTGGAAAACATGGCAAGCTAAACCAGGCAGACCAGACAGGTTTATGCTAAGGTTTGTCCATCCTTCAAGCCATTCATTCTTGCTGTAAAGCAACGTTACTAGACCCTACACCACCTTACAACCTGTGATTATCTTCAGTTTAAAAATAATAATCAACGCAGTGATTTCTTTCTGAATAACACAGGGTTTTTTTTGCAGAGCAGTGTAATATTAAATTGTTATGAGGGCTGAAAAGTCTCAGGGTTTTTCCTCATAACTGGTTATAAATGTAACTCCTGCTAGACTGAGTTAAGATATATTACTTACCCATGATGAGACTAAAAACTTTTTTTGTTTTGCAGAATTTCAAACACTCTATTGAGATGAAAGCTAGCCTGTGCCATAGATCAAAATGTTTCAATACACCAAAAATAATCAGATGCTGCATCTGTTTTTTATATACATCCTTTTATTAAGAAAATATGAAAAACTGAAAACACTCGTCCTGTTTTTGAGGCATTATTTAATTACTCTTATTAAAACCGCTTTCAAAAGTTGCCCAAAATGAGGATTATCCATCTACACCCCTCACACTAATTTAGTCATGACCAATTCCAACTCTCAAGTATTGACTTCCCATCACACGCGAGCACCAAAAACCAGGTGGCGTAAGCAAGACACATGATGCTGCCACCCGCATCTTTACAAAATGCTGCACACGGGCACTCGGGGACAGCCTAACATACTCGCAGGCAAAGCGATATCCGCCCCATTGTATGAGTGAGCTCACAGATGGCCATTATTGGCTTCTGATCTCTGTCAGTTAGAGGTACGCAAGTGTATGCCTCCAATGTGAGCTCTGCTAATTAGCTCGCATAGACTCCTGGCTTATTCAGTTGCACTGGTGTATCTATAAAGAGGAGCAAGGATGGCATCTGCATTCCTCTGCTCACTCTCAGCACTGTACAAGTTGTGATCTTGGATGTAGCGCTCCACAGGGTCAGGCAGCAGATAGTGCACACTCAGGCCCTGGCGCACAGCTAGTCTCGCGGCTGTAGCCGAGGTCTCATTGGGCACCTGATCTTTCACGATGTGGATGTTCTTATGGTGTTTGCGCAGCACATCAGATTCATTCACAAACTTTTCTGCATCACAACCACTCCGGGTGATGCACACAAGCCCAAAGTGGCCCACAATCTCTGCAATGTCCTCTTTCTTCCACAGATTGGGGGTGCCAAAGGACTCCAGTACGTCTGCTCCACACAACAGCTTGACTTGAGGAGTTTCTGGAGAAAGACAGACAGGAATACAGATCACATTATAATGTGGTTAGAAGTAGATTGGTTTAGGTATTTGTTATGCGGGATCAAAACCATGCCATGCTGGGTTGCCAGATCTATGTTAAAACATTTTTCAAAATTACCCAGTAGCCTTTTTAATCTGGCGTAATACCCCCCGTCCAAACATCCCCCCACCAGTGGTCCATAAAAATGACTAGCTCCAAAACTCAGAACAAATAAAAAAAAACAAACAAACAAAAAAAACAGCCAAATGTTCATTTAAAGCTTGTGCAGCATCCGTCCTCATTCAAAATTAAAAGGAAAAACATCAACAAAGTGTCTGAATAAGTTATTGGGTCAACACAAGCCACCAAAACAGCTTTAGTGCACATTGGGGGACTTCTAAAAGTCTCTGAAGAAACAAGCTCAATTCTTCCACAAAACATCCCCTCCATCGGTGTAACTCCACATAGTTACCTCCCGTAGAC
>JAOUQZ010044740.1:0-11166 GCA_028564935.1 Neosilurus hyrtlii | reverse complement strand
CTTATTTTGGACCGTTCTGCTGAAGTAAGGGTAGGTCTTATTATCAGGGTAGGTCTTATTATCGGGGAAACACGGTACTAATTTTTATAGATGCTTGAGTAGATTTACATATGCTATATATTTATACACAGTATAGCTACGTGATATATTTACATATGTTGTTATGTGTATAAATAAGTTACACAATATGGGGTTGGAATCTGATCACAGACGATGCTCACCATGCAGTGTTTCTGAGGCGTTCTTCCCTGTCGTCTTAATCCTCTTCACTGAAAAATGACCCCAAACCTTCCCTCCATGGGTTCATATGCGAATAAAACATTCCCTAAATCATGTTCATTAATGTCAGGTTCACTGATATCACTCTGATGGTCATTAAATTGACTAGAAACTGACGAGGACTACGAGGCTGCATGCTTGCACGCAGCTAACAAGCCTGTAAGACCAATTTCTGACGTAGCAGATCACGTCACTACATTTGCTGCGTTTTTGGAGAGCTAATGCTGCTCGCTGATAAAAAACTGGATTCATTACTTTGTTATATACATACTTTCTTGTTCTAATGATTTCAACATGCCTAGCAGTTAAGATTTAACACATTTAAGCATACTCAGATCCTATGTAAGACTGGACCTTTAACTAAATTCATGCTGGGTTTTCAGGAGTACATTTCTTTCCTTTTTTCACATGCCAGTAATCATAATTGAACACCATAAAAGGTAGTTAGACTTATGTTACAACACAGAACTGACTGTGTTATGCTAAAAACGGCAAAGATTACAACCACATTTGGCATGTTTCACATTCAGTCAGGGAAGCCAACATGGCAGTGTGTTGTGATTTAGATTTGTGCTTTCTAGCTAAAAACCTTTGAGTGTGAAGCTGTTCTGCGTCGGTGTGAACTGTAAAAACTGACTTGATTGCAAAAGGAAAATAGCAAGCCTAAAATGATTAACTTACTGCATACACCTAAATGCACAACTGTGATTTATCTGTTAGATTATTGACTGAAAAAATATAGTTCTGCTTTGTGCCTATTTTGTGCAGTGTCTATGTTTTATGTATATATGTAAGAAGCCCCACAGTAATTTATTGATGTTAAAAAACACTTTTGTCATCATTAGAATGTAATGTCTGTCAGCTTTTAGAACAAGTGTTAATAAATGTCCACCTACCTCAAACGAATGTTCATACACAGTAATATTCCATATTTGTAGTCATCTAATCTAGTCCAGTAGCCTAGTACTGGGAGCTGTGTACAATGCAGCACTGTGATGAACCGCTAAGAAGATCCAATGCGCTAGAGGTAAACAAATGCATTCAGGGCACTGGTACTGGTATTTGATGGATGCATTTTGAGGCCTGTCGGAACACAGTGAGGTAGAGAACTTGGGGAGCTCACCCTCCTCAACTGGCAAAGTGTTTCTATCACTGCCAGAACTATTATTAAGCTTGCAAGCAACATTTGTGTACTCACTAAAAATATCATCCAAATTGAACTCTAGGCTTTTTAATTTTTTTTTTCCTGAAGGCTTTTTCCAATGCTGCATTCCAAAACTGTTTCTTTGGGCCCTTTCTAGAAAGAGAGCTGAAAAGATTGGTAATGTAGTTAAAAGACCTGGACAGTTTGTGTTGTCAGCCACTGTTTTTCCCTTGGCCTCATCCATTGCTACTGCTAGGGCCAACAATGTTTCCAAAAAGCTATAATGTGGGCATGATGCTTTGACATATATCTAATGTTTAAAGAGATATGGAAAGACTTGTTTGACATGAACTACGTGGCAATCAAGAGTGGGTGAGTATATAAAGGTGTTTTAGTAAAGTTATTCGCAAATCTCTGAGCATAACATTAATTAGATACTGTAAGACAGACAGGATGCAAACTGAGTATTTTTAGTGGCCAGAGGTCATGTATAAGGCAGTTTTTCACTCTTTGCCAAGTTGAATGCACATTTATACCCTGCAGATATTAAGAAATTAAGCTCCTGTAGCATACGCATGAAGAGCTTGAGTTCAGTATGGTTTGTGGTTGATAAATGTTGCAGCTGCTTCAAAAACAATCATGGTTTGGAAAAAAGAAATCATGCTCTAAGTACATGATCGGAATAAGAGTGAAAACCTAAATGGGGCTCACTGCAAGTCTGTTGGCTGATTGAGTACTGATTCCAAGATATTACAATTTTTTACATTTTACATCTACAAAATTATATTAAACATAAAACTATATTCATATTGTTTTTAGAGGTGATATGGAGCAATCTGTTCAGCAAAGTGATGGAAGTTAACAGAGTTAACGTTGCATCATTTTTGACTTCTAGGGAAAATATGACGCAATCCATATAATTTCTGATGCCATATCAGCTTCATATTGCATAATTTATTTTTTGCCTAAAAAGAAAGAACAACAAATCTAGGCATTGGTGATTATCATAATATTTATATAACATATCAACAAATAGTTATTAATACAAAACTGCAATTTTAGGTAGAAAATTCAGTGCATGTCAAACTCCCACCATGCCCAGGCTTTACACCCATGACCTACTGCACCTGAAGTAAATGTTGAACCTATTTACCTAAAGGTTATTTCTAGATTCAGTTAAAGATGTATTAAGCGGCTTCTGATTTAAATTCCTTTAAATTTTCAATCCCTTCCCTTTATAACTTAATCATGGTTCCTTAAGTCAGGGTCGTATATGCTGACCTAGTAACATATCTCAAAAACTAGAGCCTATCAGCAATTTTAAACATCAGTTTAAGTCCGCAGCACAAAATTAGGAAAGTTTAACTATATTTATTTTAGAAGAATATTGGCTGTAGACCAGTGTTACCTTCCCATTATATTTACTGGTTCCCATTTATATTGCTGGGTGGACAGAGACACACTTGTGGTTCAGACCTTGCCCAGGGGTCTTAGTACGGGTCTAACAGGGGTCTAACAGGGATTTGAACCCACAACCTTTCAATCATGAGCCCAGCACCCTAACTGCTGCAGGGTCATTGTTAAATGATGTTTTGACAGGTGATCCAGCCCTCTTTCATTCCAAGCAACTTGCAACTGAATGAGCTAGGCTGCTGAAGTAGTAATAACGTGTCTTCCTTCTCTAATTCTCATTATATGCAAGGCTAATTTTTGTGTGTGTGAATTGCATGGGCTCAGGAACATTCAGACTACCTGCTGTGCTGATAGGTACACTTGGTGGTTGTTGAGAATGTTATTGAGATAGATTGCCAAGTTGGTAAGGGAATAAATTAACAGGTGAAACTTGTTAACTCTGGCATGTAAGTGGATATAGTTGCAGAGTTCCAACACACAAAATAAACCAAGTCAGAACAATATGCAAATAATGCCTCACAAAGAAGCACACATAAGTTAGTTTTTAAATAGAATGGCAATCAGTCATTGCAGTGCAACACAGTGTGAGCTGGGAGCTGTAGTCCTCTGCTCGCCGCTATTCTTCCTGTACAATTCAGGGCTACAGAGGCAGGACTGGACACATTCAAGTGCACACACAAAGAAAATCAGACTTAGGGGCAGGTTCACCTGCAGATTTAGTTTTCTTCACAGATAAACACAGGGGATCAGATATACACACTTTCAGACACGCAAACAGGTTCCCTCCCTGGCAAACACAGAGACCTGCATTAATTGGGCAGCATGAGCAAACCGATTGGCATTGTTTAACCGACTGGCATGAACTGAGTGCGCAGGGGTGAACAGATTGGCATGAGTGCACAGATTGGCATTATTTCATAATGGTGACCAACTTTCTGCAATGGCTTGGCGAGGTGTTCAGGGTGTAGTCTGCCCTCGCCCAGAGTCGGCTAAGATGGGCACCAGACTCCCCGCAACCCTAATTAGGATTAAGCAGAAAATGAATGAATGATGACCAACTTTAGGATTTACTAGTTGTAGTGATCGCACTTTATTGCAGCCCCAAATGAGAAGCCTGATCAATTTTAATTCTTGATATATACACTGCCTGGGCAGAAAAAAAAAAAAAAAAGTCACGCAAACTTATTATTAACTAATAATTTTGTTGTTCCACCTTTAGCCTTGCTTATAACATGTAATCTTCATGGCGTTATTTCAATAAACTTAAGCAAACATAATATTTCCATCCAGATTTGGATCCTTTCCTCACCAATGTCTTGAATTGATGTGGAAAAAATTAACCACTTCATAAAGTCTATTTTAGCGTATCTTAAAGACTTTCAATTGGGTTAAAATTAGGACTCTAGGGTGCCAATACATATGAGAAAATGAATCCTCATGCTCCCTGTGCCCTGAACCTTTAACTTTTTGTGTCCCCATTTTTTCATGCCATCAGGGAAGAAAAAGTCCATTGATGTGTTAACCTACACTTTCAGGTCATCAACTGACTTTATTTTATTGCCACATAATTGTTGCTGAGCCTGACCAACTAAAGCAACAATGCCATCGAGAGTATGCGCTAAGATCAAGGCTAAAGGCTCTATGAGAAAATATTAGAGTGTGTGACTTTTTTTTTTTTGGTCAGGCAGTGTATACCTTAAAACAGAGATTACAATCTGTTCAGGATCACGATATATTTTGATTGTCACACTCTTCAATCTGTATAAATGTCTTTGTCTGAAAAAACGTCTTTTATGTAATATAATGCCTTCTTTATTAACGTACATACACATTTTGTTGTAATGTTTAAGTTTGTGCTGGAAAACTAATGTTCATTTATTTTTTAAGCCGTTTACTTCTAACTAGGGTTGCAGGGAGGCTGGTGCCCATCTCAGCCGACTCTGGGCGAGGGCGTTGTTTCCCCTGGAAGCTTGCCAGTCCAAAGTGGGGCCAACACACACACAGCCATTCACACTCACACCTAGAAGCTATTTGAAACAGCCAAATAAATAACTGTTTGTGGTTTTGGACTGTGGGAGGAAACCGGAAAACCAGGATGAAACCCGCGCAAGCACAGGGAGAATATGCAAACTCTACACAGAAATGCCTGAGCCTTCTTGCCATGAGGCAGACATGCTAACCACTGAGCCACTCTGCCGCCCAAAAATAATGCTTGGAAATCTAAAGAGTTTTTGTACTGACTCGCTAATGTACTAGTTCTAAAATAAAAATTTATAGCAAAATCATTTATTTGCCGCTTAACCACTTAATCCTACTGGGATCTCAGCTGACACTGGGTGATGGTGGAGCATACCCCAAACTGCTCTCTAGACCATCGCAGGGCCGACACACAGACAGCCATCCTCACTCACACTTGGGGGCAATTTGGAAAAGCCATTAGCCTAACGTGCATGCCTTTAGATTATAGCGCAGCTAACTGGGTTATCAAAGACCAGCAATGTCTCTCACTGTCTGTGGTAAGAGGCATGTAAAAGAACCATTGCTGTCCTGTTGAGCTGTCCAGGGTGTACTCTGCCCTCACCCAGAGCATTAATTAGGATTAAGCGGATCAGAAAATGAAAAATCACACATAATCTGGATGGGTCTTGGGCACTGAAAACTCAGCATCCATTGTTCATAAAAAAAAAAAAGCTGAAATGTGGTCTCATCTTACCATAACACATGGTTCCACCATCTTTCAGTCCATCTGAGATGAACTTATGAACCTATGAGTTATTTTCCATCATATTTTAACTTTATCCCAACTTTTGTTGAGTGTTGCAGGCTTCGAATTCTAAATAGCTTTATATTTACAAAATACAATTATTAAAAATAATGAGTTTTGTTGCCTTTTGCGAATGCAGTAATTTAAATTTCATTTTATTGTCTATCCCTACACACACACACACACACACACACACACACACACACACACACACACACACACACACACACACACACATGAAGAGTTAAATTAATTACAAGTAGGCCATTTTACATGTTTAATGATATACTGTATTTATCCTGCAAGGGAAATTATTGCCTCAGCATTTAACCCATCCAAAGTGAGCCCACATACACACTGTAAAATTTTGCTGTAAATTTAGCAGTAGTTTACTGTAATTTCTTACAGTACCTTACTGTAGACGCTTTATAAAGTATGCTACTGTAAATTGACGCCTTTTTTCACAAATATCTGGTGGGTACCAAAAAAATCTTTTAACAAAAGTGTCACAGCTAGTTTCTACTTTGTTTACTGACTGGTATTTTTCAAGTTTTATACTTATGGGGGTGTGTTTTATTCTTAAGGAGACAAGTACAAGTGAGCAAATTGTCACTAGATCTACCGGCCGGTTTCCCGGCTGCAGCTTGCTTAGCTTCATCACTTTGGCGTGAAGTACCCGCAGCTTCCCACACTTGGCTTTGTCTGCATTGATACCGTAATAGATTTTCACAGATCACCATGTAAGTGCAACTACATGTTAATCACACAGTAAATCATATTAAACAAAGGCCAAAATAGTCAACATATTTACTCAAATAGCTTCTAAGTATTTGGCTGTTATTTCTGCAAGTGCACAAACTGACTGGATCTAACATTTTAAAAATATTGGCTAGCATCGGAAGGGAAAAACTTTGCAGTAGGCCTACATGTAGGTTAATGGCTTCTTGCTATTAAACACATTGTAGCGCTGCACTTAGTGAGGTAGAACTTATTTATATATAAAATAGCATTATTTATATATTAATATCATTTTAATTACTTTAACATAAAATTCATAATACTAACTACTGCTGCCAGTAAATAACTGTAATTTTTTCTATAGTGCACAATAACAGTGAGCACACACACTCAAAGCAGTGAGCTGCCACACACATTGAGAGCAGTTGGGAGTTAGGTGCCTTGCTCATGGGCACTTCAGCTGTGAAGATGGAGGAAGGGAAGGATCAAGCTCACTCCCTCACTGCCACACACTTTTCCTGTTGGTTCGGCAATCAAACCAGTGACCTTTCGGTCCCAGAGCCACTAACTATTAGGCTATTATGATATTATATAAATACATTTTGATTATTAATATGTATAGAAAATGTAAATATATAGAATATTCATATATAATGTAAATCAAAGTATAAAATATTTTATAGGGTTTTTAAAATAAGTTTATAGGGTCTTTAACACTTAAAATATATTAAGCCTAATGAAATATTGAACCAATAAGTAAAAACTCAGGTTAGAATAACAGCAAACTATATACACATAACTCTTACAACTGGTCTCTACCATGTGTAAATTGTGTTAGTACCTGTTAGAATATTCTGAACACTAAAAGATTGGAGAATGCCATACATTTATTACCAAAACTATTAGTGTGCATGGTTCTTGCATAAGGCCCAATGTTGCACAATTCCTAAAAAATTTTTTAAGAAACTGACTTTTTTTTAATTTTTAATTTTTATAAATTTGTAAGATTGTTCAGCACCAAGCCAAAAACTGTAAGCACTTAAATACTGTTTATAAACTTATAATTTACACCTCTTACACTGGAAGAAGCATTCACCTACTTTGACTGACCAGTGTGAATACTACACTATATCCACACTGGAAATTGCTTGCTATTAGACTTCATCCCAAATTATCCATGCTCCCTATAGCTTTATGTAGAACATATCGTGCACCCTTTTGAGTGCACATCATATTTAATGGTACACTGTGGGACACAGCAAAAGAGTTTGCTTGTTGTGCTAATAAAAAAGTGCCATAGGGCTTTGCAAGATTTCTGATCTGTCTGAATTTGCTTTGATGCAAATAAAAGAATAAACTCAGCTCATTTAAATAAGTTATACAGTTACACTTAATTTTGACTATGATAACATATCAAGCACACTCTATTTGCAGGCGCTGTCACTTAGCTACAGAAGGAGAGAACTGTTGGCTCGCCACTTTTCAAATACGAGATTTCATGTGAAACTAACAAAAGAACTGTAAGCTAAACACAACAATATCAAAAGCTTTAATAAACTATCTGATGAAGAACAAAGGTTACGAATATTATAGTACACGTGATAAGTCATATTATAATGAATATTGTTATAATGTCTAGTCTGCTGCTTTTTACACTGTATATAAATATATAGATTCCTGAATGGCTGTCGGTGTAAAATCAAAAAAAGCCTGAATCCCATATTTTTTTTTGTTTATTGTGCTATATAGCCTTATACACAAATCAGAAAACTATGCATTTTTTTTCTTTGGGAAGTGATCTTTGCTCAGGTGTGCAACAAACAATGTGATGTTTATTTGTTTACCAATATTAGGTGTTTTCTTACCTTTGAATGAGACCTTAGTTTATGTATGTGAATTAAGAGCAGGTCCTCTCCTTGCTCTGTTGTTATACAGTTTAACTCAATAAAACCTCCTACATTTCTAAGGTAAATAAAAAAAATAAAATACTTTTTTGCACACATGAAACTTAATTCAATACAGTTTTTATACATTATGTTTTAAGGATGACATTCTTTAAATGGTGGCTATCATTGCTTATACATTCCTCGAGGTTATTTCTGAAGACTGCTTGACAGGTCGTGTCATGTGGAACAGCGGCTACCTCCTGCTGAACAGCAACCAGAAAGACTCGATCTAAATTCACTGATTCTTTGGTGACTGCCCATGATTTTTTGAGTTGGCGACTGATTGATGATCTGCGATAATTGGCAATGGTTGACAACCATTTTTGACTGTCTTCTTTGTAGCTGGTGACCGTATTGCTAACAATCCCCAACTATTGTCGCAGACATGGTTGCAGACAGTCACGGACAGTTGCGGATTGTCTGAGACTTTGTTGGCTACAATCAGCAATGATATCCGTGACCATAGTTATTGGTCCAAGGACAGAATCTAAAGGTACTGCAAACGATCAGACTTTTAAAGTGCAGGAAAGTGAAACAAACAAGCAAGTTATTTATGTTATATTAAATTAAAGGGAGATAGATAAGCGGAAGAATAATATGACAAAATGTATAAGTAAAAGGAGAAGGGCCTGTGAGGGAGGATTTTTTTTTTTTTCTTTTTTACTTTATTTTACCATTTCTTTATTTAACTTTTTTCAATACAGTTCAATAAAGTTAAAAATGTGTCGTATCTGTGTTTTGCACCTAGACAAATTATACAAACAAAAGCAAATAAATTTTGTTTATAAACTGTTAGACAGTTAAAATAACTGAGGCGGGTTTCAAACTTAAGTCTGTGGGTTAAAAATGCACAGCCCTGCACCTGAGTGTCTCCTAACCATGTGAGCTACTATTATGCCAGAAAAAAGCACCACATACTCTTACTCTCTCCCAAAAGCATGGCTGGACCCATGTTAATGTTTAGTCACAAATTATCTTGGCTGTCCATGTTATGTCCTTGTCCCAGTTTGTACTTACAGTGAATAACATGAAAACCACCTCTGTACTCAGATGAAAATCTCTGATGGTTGGCAAGTAGGTCTGAGACTGTCTGCAACTAAGTCGCCAGCTATCTGCGACTATCTGTAATTGACGACAACGATCTCAGACTGTCAGCAATATAATCACGGATAGTTGGTGACAGTAGATTATTATGTGAAATTATCCAACATTTAGAAACAGGTTTCAAAAAATGGGACAATTGTCCACAATGAGTGGATTCCTCACTGACAGTTACTGACCTAAAAATGAATCATTATCTGCCGTAATAGTCCAAATGAGATGGTGCCTTAAGGGCTTAAAGATTTTGGGGTCAATAAGAATACACTCATGAAAAAAATCAGAAGGGGCGAGGTCTGGGGAATGGGTTGGCCACCCAACAACATCATCCAAGTCAGATACATATCCCCAAGCACTTCCAAAGATCTTTGAGCTGTGTGTGCCGTAGCTCACACATCTTGCTAAAGTTCCTCAAGCTCATGGTGTTCAAGCTGGGATTGGGTTACCAACGAAGCTTAGCACCGCTTCTCCTGTCTCAATAACTTTTATATGGGCAAAAAAATTGATGAATAAAAGCTTTACAGAATTAAGTTACATATGTGCAAATAATAATTTGATTCTTCTTCTTTTTTTTTATATTTACTTTTGAAATGTGGGAGGTTTTTTTTGGGTCACCCTGTAAACCATTGTCTAAACTATTGTGTGCTGGTGCATGTGGGGAAGGGATGACTTTAAAAGTTCCTACAAGGGTTGGGGAGGGCCTAAACATTTTAAACAATATAACAGTTTGTGTTTACAGCTAAAAAATTACCAATTGCAACTTTAAATGATGCCTTTCTTTTTTATTAAAAGAAACATACAACAAAATTGGAGCATACAAGTTTGGCTGATAGCATTGACAATAGTAATAAAAATAAAGAAAAAAATAGAGAAAAAACTAAATACTGATGTACGATATATATAGTAATTTCTTAATTCTAAACGCATCGTTGTTAGCACATCTGCCTAACATCAAGAAATGCCTTGGTTTGAGTCCTGGGCTCAGAGAGGGTGTTTCTATGTGGAGATTGCATGTTCTCCCCCATGCTCGCATGGGTTTCCTCTGGGTACTCCATTTTCCTCCTACAGTCAAAAGACATGCACATTAGACTAAAAGTGGCTGTTCCAAATTGCCCCTAGGTGTGGGGATCAAACAAACCATGTTTCCCAGTCCCTATTTTCCCCAGTCCCTATGTTCCCCAGACCCTATGGACCCCAGTCCCTATGTTCCCCAGTCCTTATTAAATTAAATCTATAAAGTTATAATTTATGGACTATTCGTGATTTCACATTTTAAATGTTAATAGGGTTATGGTTAGGGAACATAGGTACTGGAAGCATAGGACTGAGGAACATAGGAATGGGGAACACAGACATGGACCCCTAGGTGTGAGTGTGAATTGTGTGTGTTGGCCCTGCAATAGCCTGGGTTCACGGTGTAGCCAGCCTTCGTCCATTGTCGGCTGAGATAGGCACCATATGTTCCTGCCATACTAATAGGAATAAGTGGTTTGACAAATGAGTGAGAGTGAGAGAGTGAGTTAATGTGAGTGTCTTTTTAGCTGTATCATATCAAAATCTCCTATATGTACCTTTAATTCTTGAATTTCTTGTTAACACCACGACATTCAAGTGTGCTCAGAATTAGTTCAATAGTATAAAATATGTGACAGAAATGGAAGAAGAAATCTGATTTGATTTTTTTTATATTTTTTAAACTGCATACTACGGCGGCACGGTGGCGCAGTGGTTAGCACGTCCGCCTCACAGCAAGAAGGTCCTGGGTTCGATTCCCAGCTCGGGCG
>JAOUQZ010044739.1:0-11166 GCA_028564935.1 Neosilurus hyrtlii | reverse complement strand
CCCCTCAGTCCTGCTTTATAATACTTTACTTACCGTTTTGTTCCCTTAACTTCCTCTTTTTCTGTCTCTCCTCCGCGACGCTGCTGTAAATAGCGCTGGCGCGCGTGCATTCATAGAAAATGAGGGGAGGGTTGGGACAAAATTTAGATTTAGCTAGGTCTTATTTTCGGTGTAGGGCTTATTTTGGACCATTCTGCTGAAGTAAGGGTAGGTCTTATTATCGGGGAAACACGGTAATAATAATAATAATAATAATAATAATAATAATAATAATAATAACAACAACAAATCACAGTCTTTTCTCCATGCTTGCGTGGGTTTCCTCCAGGGTAGTCCACTTTCCTCCCACAGTCCAAAGACATGTACAGTAGGCTAACTGGCTGTTCCAATCGGCCCTAGGTGAGAGAGTGAGTGTGAATGGTTGTGTGTGTTGTCCCGACCTCATCCAGAGTGGGCTGAGATGGGCGCCAGCCTCCCCGCGACCCTAATTAGGATTAAGGGGCTTAGAAAATAAATGAATGAATAATAATAATAATAACAATAATAATAATAATTATTATTACATTCATACTTATATAAAGAAATGAAGGTTACCTTCATAATACATTTTCGTTATGTATAATTATGTTCTCTACTCGTGCCTGCAGGGGGTTCATCTCGCCGTCTCTCATTCTATAGGAACTTATTATACAGCTTATTAAATTGTCTAAACTAATTAGGCAGGATTTTGATCATGAGTGACGGCAGTAGTTAAAAGACAGAGTAGAATTGATTATGAAGTTTGCCGCAACCCTCAGAGATGGAGATGTTGCCGTGTGTGAATTTGTTTGGAATTCCCAATTTCGACGAGTCAGTAGAGAAAATTAGGATTTAATATTTCATATCAATCTAGGGGCAGGATAAATTACCCATGAGGCAGTGGGAGATGGAGCTGTAGGATGATAAAAATGTTTTCATGTGAAATTGGGAGAAATCGAATGTGTTTTATTATGTTGTGCACAAGGGCAGGAGCTTGGATTCAAAAATGAAGGATTAGCATCAAATTAGCATTTCATTTAACCAGTGTTTGGTGAAGCTGGAGTGCTGAGAAAGAGGGATGTATAAAGATGAGTCAATAAGAAGAACACTATCCCTCTCTGACACCATTTATCTCTATATACATAGTGATAAGAAAGATAGAAAAAAAGAAGAAAGTAAAGAGGTGGAAAATGGTGAAAGAAAAAAGAGAAGAAAGAAGAAAACCTGAAAATAAATAAATAAGGCGTCAGAAGAAAGAAAAGAAAGAATGGAAAAAGTGGATGAATCAGAAAAGAAATAAATAAAAGAAAAATAGTGTCAGAAGAAAAAGTAAAAAAGAAAGGTGGAAGAAAAAAGAAAGAAAGCAAAAACAGTGGGAGAAAGAAAATGTGGAGGAAAAAGAGATATATATATATATAGATGGATGGATGGAAAGAAAGAAAGAAAGAATGAAAAAAGAAAGGAACAAGGAAAGAAAGAAGGAAAGGACAAAAGAAAGGAAGAAAGAAAGAGTAAAAAGAGAAAAGAAGAAAGAAGGAAAGGAAGGAAGAAAGAAGTAAGGAAATAATGAAAAAGAAAGGAACAAGGAAAGAAAGAAGGAAAGAAAAAAGAAAGGAAGAAAGAAAGAGTAAAAAGAGAAAGAAAGGAAAAAAGAAGTAAAGAAAGAAAGAAAGAATGAAAGACAGGAAGAAAGAAAGAAAGAGAAGAAAGAATGAAATAAAGAAGGAAAGAAAGAAGATAAGGACAAAAGAAAGGAAAAATGAAAGACAGGAAGAAAGAAAAATAGAAAGAAAGAGAAGAAATCTGACATCTGTTTGTTGCCCAAACATGAGTAAAACATGAATAATAAATAAAAATAGTTTTTAAATCCTCACATCTGATTGTTTTCGCTGCTGCTGTTGGAACTTTATGAACGCGTTCGTGATTCGGAGGAAATAAACGTAACGCTGAACTGAATGAACTGCAGGGATGTTCGGTCCCGTGTGTTTACGATTAACGTCTCTTACGATCTCTCAAACATGCGCAAGAGGGACGAGAAGTTTCCAGAACTTTAGCAGAAACCTTTAGCACTTTTATTTTATTTAATTTTATCCCGATCTCTCAGCACTGAAGACTCTCTGAGGGACGTCCAGGTCACGCAGAGACTTCAGGAGAGTTGGAGGTTAAACTCTCGGCAGCCCACACACACTCGAGAGTGAAGTGTGATCCCACTCAGCCCGATGAGGGCCGCGCTCATGACACCTCTTCATTCAGAACGGTTCTCTGTACGCCGCCACAGCCGCTTAGCAAGAGGAACAAAACGAACTGACTTTCATTCACACACGAGAGTCTTCCAGAGAAAAACAGGCGCGATGAATGTGTCCTGCGTTTACAGGAAAATAATCAGTGATGAGGTGGCGTGATATTCCATTCCGTTATACTCCAGTAACCTCACATCCTCAAGTGCTGCGTTTATTCTTCTTCAACCACAACAAACATTTCATCCACCTGGAAAACGAGTTACTTCCTGTTTCAGTTACGATCGAACAGCTACGTGTATCCACTCGCTCTCTCACCATCTTCTCTCTACTCTCTCTCTTCAAGTAAAAAAGAGGAAAAAAAAGAAACACAGTTGTTTAATGTTACGAAAAAGTTTATCAAGCTGAAAATATCAGAAAACAAAAAGAAAATGAAAGAAAGTAAAATTAAAGAAAGACTGAGGGTTAAAAAAAGAAAAAATAGGAAGGAAAAACAAAGAAAAAAGAGCAAAAGAAAGAAGAGGTGGGGCTAAAAATAAGAAAAAAGTAAGAAGGAAATATAAAAAAGGAGAAAGAAAGAAGGAATGTTACAAAATTTGGGAAAGAAAAAAAAAGAAAACAGTTATAAAAGAAAATTTAAAAAAGAAAGAAAATTTAAAAAAGAAGGAAAGAATGTCAAAAAAGTGAAGAAAGAAAAAGAAACAAAGAAAATGAAAGTTAGAAAAGGTAAGGGGACAGAAAGAGAAAGAAATAAAGAAAGTTATAAAAGGAAGAAAAAAAGAAAGGATATAAAAAAGAAGAAGAAAAGAACACCAGACAAGGTGGATAAAGAAAGAAAGAAAGAAAGAAAGAAAAAGAAAGTTAAAAAATATGAAGGAAAAAGAAAGAAGGAAAGGATATCAGAAAAGGTGGGTAAGTGAATAACGAAAGAAAGAAAGAAAGAAGGAAAGCATGTAAAAGTGAATGAGAGGAGGAGTTGGTGAGGGAACGGATGATTATCGCTGCTATAATGGAAGTTATTATGCTGGACGTCATGCAGTGTTTCTGTACCGGTCGGTGTGTATGAGGACTCAGGCCGCGGCGTTTCCTGGTAAACCAGGGAGGATCTCCGAATCACTCGTTGCATTCCTGGATTCCGTGGTATTCTTCACTCGTTAAAAGGTTCAGGATCATCTGTTGTCGTCGCTGTAAGAGTTTCATTAGAAGGAACGAGTGGGATTCGCCACAAATACACAAAATGAACAACACGGGAGTCAGTTTGAAGCCCCAAGTCATGTGACTCCTCGTTAGAGACTCATTACCGTCGTGCGAAACGTCCAATCCCTGAACTCGGAAAGATCTTTCCTCATCCGTCCCTGGAAACATCGATGCTGTGATGCAGACCGAGTCATTTAATTCAATAAAGTTTCTACTAAAACATCTAAACGCGGTCGGGATCATTCAGCTCGACCCACATCAGAGACGCAGTGGAACGAGCGGAAAGATATACGCTGCAGAAATGAGACCTGACATTTTATTTCTCCTCCTTTAATCCCTCCATCCGCCGTGCGCCCCAACTGATACATAATGAGATTATAATGGGGTCATTACCAGAAAATTCTCCTCCTCACAGGCTGAGGCCGTGATCAGATTAACCACACGCTGAAGATCACAGGATGGGTTCAGGCTGCATTCCACAGTGGGTCAGAACTTATTATTCTTAATCATCAATCCCGATCATCATTCCTCCCAAAATAATTCCTGATGATACTTCGCAAACATCATCCCCATCCTCCTCCCCGATAATCATTCCCGACCATCACTGGGTGAGTGTGAATGGTTGTGTGTGTGTGTGTGTGTTGGCCGTACAGTTCACTGGCAAGCTGTTCATGATGTACCCCGCCTTCACCCAAAGTTGGCTGAGACACCCTGCGACTCTATCAGGATTAAGTGACTCGGCAAATGAACGAATGAATAAATGCTTGAAGATAAATAAAGATGCATTAAATATTAATAACAATATAAGTGTAATAAATCCAACCCAAGCTTTAAACTTAACGTCTGCTAATTTAATATGAAGTTTTTTGGCCAATCAGGAAATCAGGCTGGTCAGGACTGGTATTAATTTTTTGTTGTATTAATTTTTTTACATTTATTTGAGAATTCTGTTTAATTGTACACAGGGATTAAGTAAAAGAAGAGATTTTTTTTTTGGAATAAATTGATTTGATGTGTGGACAGAATGGAGCAGCTCCATCTGTAACACTGCCAGAAATATAAAAATCCATTTTGCTCCAGATTGACTCGTTCATATTAATACTAACAAGCCTCGAGGCTAGAAGCGCGAACCAGGCCGGGAAAATAGACTTATAATTCATTTCTGTGCTCTGGGACAAAGTCATGTGAGTGAAACCGAAAGCATGTGGAACATATTCATGATTCAGGAGCTGGAGGTGAAAGAGAATTATTAATGAGAACGGTGAATTGCTGTGTAAATCTTTATAATCAGTTACAAACGATGCAGACGAGGAAATGTCTCTCTCTAAATGAGGAGAGAGGTAACAGGGACGTATTTATGAAGTGGCTGACGGACGTTTGTGAAACAGGTTTCATGTCACGTCTCAATCGGGATTTTGATCAGTACTGTAGTGAGGCGTGACCCAATCAGGAACCTGCTACGCGACCAGGTTCCTGTCCCTCTTTCATCTTCTTTCTGATTACTGAACTATAACACACACTCGCCGTCCAGTTTATTAGGAAACCTGTACGCCTGCTCATGGAAAACTCCTGAAACATCAGCATCAAACATCAGACTGGAGAAGAGTCGGATCTCTGGGACTCGGATGCTCCGCCAGTTGTCTGAGTGTTTGAGGAGCTGCTGATCTCCCAGGATTTTCACCCACAACCGTATCTACACTTTACATTTTTTACCGCATGGTGAGAAGCACAAAAAACATTGTGAGAGTGGAGAATGTGCAGAATGATCACCGTGTTCCTGAGAGAGATCAGACCGGTCTGACCTGACAGGAGGTCCATGACAACCCAAATAATCAACCGTGATGAGCAGAAAAACATCACCAAACGTCACACCATGAGGAGGAGGAGCAGCAGAAGATCATCACGTCAAGTTCCTTTCTCGAGACAGCATCAGGGGCAGAAAGAAAGGAAGAAATAGAATTGAACGAAAGATAGACAGACTGATGTACAGAAAGAAAGGGAGAAAAAGAATAAATGGAATTAAATGGAAGAAAAAAGGAGAAAGAAACAGAATTGAAAGATAAGAAAAAGGAAGGAAGAATGAAAGAAAAAAAGGGAATTTAAAGAAAGAAAGAAAGAAAATTAAAGAATGAACAGAAAAATCAACAAAGAGTGGAGTCGGACAAAAGAAAAAAATTTAAAGAACAAAAAGAAGAAAGAAAAAATCGAATTGAAAGAAAGAAAGTCAGAAAGTGAGTTAAAATAAAGAGAGAAAGGGAGGAAGGAAGAAAGAATATAAATGAAAGAATAAAAAAAAAGAATGAGTAATAGTGGAGTTGAACAGAAAAAATGATAAAGAAAGAAGAAAGAAAGATAAAAGGAAAGAAAGTGAAATAGGATTAAAAGAAAAAGTGAATTGAAAGATTGAAAATTGAAAAATGAAATAAAAAATGTATAAAAATGCAAAAGCGCTCATTGAATGATGAAAGGAGAATTGTGGGAAATTAGTTTTATCAGCACTTACTTTTTCGAGCTGCTTTTCTCGTTCAGGTCGCAGCGGCTCTGTTATAAACTCACTCGTTAGCATCCTGACGGCTAATAAACACATTACACCACTTTATCTGTGCGATGTGTAAGTGTTACAGAAAACACAGCGGAGCACGAGGTGAATATTCTCCAGTTTAATTACACACTTTCGCTTATAAGCTGATAAGAACTTATTTATTAAAAATATATTTGATTTCTGCTAAAAGATCCTCCAAAGTTTTACACACTGTTCCTTTAAATAAAAACAAAAGAATGTGCTGAAATACATTTATATAATTATTTGTTTGCTTATTTGGTTCTCAATAATTAAACGATACACAACACGTCACCTAAACGCTGCACCTGATAAAAGATGTGAGATCCCAAAGCGTGAAAGCCGTTCAGCCGTCGTCGAAGGTCGGATTTGTTAGATCTTTAAGAGTAAACGTGGAGAACGTGGGGCTTCGAGAAGTTTGCGTATGCCTGAGGAATATTCTGGTGTGTGGGTTGTGCATCTGAGTCGTGTGGCTTCATGCGCAGAATCTTGAAAAGTCCTTGAAGGTCAGAAAGATTTGTGCAGCTTTCATACAGCGGCGCTACCTGTTCACTGACCCGCAGGTCAAGTACCTTCTCCTCCATGTAACGTCGCGCTGCTTCATCTTTCTGTCCTTTTAATATTCACTTTCAGAGCATCTGCTGACCCTTACATCAGACCCCACCGCGCTGACAGGAAGGCTTTTAAAAGAAAAGTTGATTGGTTGATGGAGTGCGAGTTCAGTAAAATTCATACACACTCGATTCTTATGATTTAGTGCCGCTAGTGCCCTCCGGTAAACATGCAACATATATATATATATATATCTCACTACACCCCTACTGTAAACCTTTTCAAATTAATATCAACATGCCGATGACATTGTTTCTAGAATATTCCTGGTGGAGGGGCGGCACGGTGGCGCAGTGGTTCGCACATTCGCCTCACAGCAAGAAGGTCCCTGCGTGGACTTTGCATGTTGGGGTCTGATCTTGCACCGCCATGTTTCTACAAGAGCCCAGAACCATACAGGAGTCTGTATTGAAATTTCAATTGGCTGCAGTCTGGAGCCTCACCTTTAGATGTCGCTAGATACCACTATTTCTTATTGTACCTTTAATGTATTATTTAAAAATGTATAACTGTGCATACATTCATGCATATTGATATATTGTTTATTAGTATATACTCCATGAGAATGATGCGATCTAATTGGTTCGCTTTCTCCCAATAATAAAACGCTAAATCTAACATACTGTACCTTTAAAGAGGGAATGCATGTACACTTTTTATTTACTTTATATTCTTCCCCGATATGTTTTTATAAGGTTTGTGACTTCATGATGACGTTAGAGTGGACGTAATGGAAAAAACTCTCGCTGTACTAAACATATGCAAATTTAAAGTGCGCAAGAAAAGTGTTTTTGGTTGTAAACTGTAATGTTTGTTGGTTAATTTTATTATTATTTTGGTTTAAAATGACATTATCCCGCCAATGCATTCAAAAGACGCTTAATGCAGCCTCAAATGCTTCCTTCGATGTGTATATATCTAACCACCTGTATGCTACCGGTTTGTGCGCAGAAACACACTCTGCGGAATTAAAAAGGTCTGTCAGTGTTAATCAGATGCACATCACAACGTAATCAGTACAAATTTGCTTTAATTATTCTCTAAACTGATTAACAGCTAATGATGGAATAAATCCTACAGGCCCAATTAAGATGCAGTTTTGGAAAGGAGTTTGTTTTAGCGTTTGCATTTAGCAACAGCGCTACAAAGCCATTAGGTGTTATTTTACCTTTTATTTACTGACGGAGAGGAAAACACGGCCTCGGAGAGCGAAGCAGCAAAAAACGCACGGGTCGTAGTCACACCTGAGCACCTGAAGTTCAGGTGAACACGTCATCGCTCGCAGGATTCCGATTCCGATAGACTGTAACCGACTTTCGCTGATATCAAAGAAGCATCTCAAGTCTAGACTCAAAAGATTTGCTCTGGATGACCTGGAAAACACCACATGTATCATATCAAGGCAGATTTGTGTCTCTGTAATGTAACGTGAACGGAACCTTAAAGGGTTCATTATGGGTGAATCCAGGGTTCGACGCCTCCTAAAGTGATGACAGAAGAACCGATAAAAGGGAAACGCTCACGCTAAATAGCAGTCTTCAACATTTAATAAATAAATAAGCAAAAGGCTTGCTTTTAAAGCACTTAAATCAGCACGCGGCCCATGTGGATGAGAGATTAATTATAAAACGCCATCTGCAATTTCTCCGCGGCGTTTTTCATCATTATACACGTGTACGTGAGTCGGACCTTGTTTTCAACACGTTTAGCTCCACATGGACCTCTGGGCTTCACAGTGTTTACACTGTCCTGAAGCATGCTGGGAAAAATGGCTGGCGGTAGTGGTTAGCAAGTCCGCCTCACAACAAGAAGGTCCTGGGTTCGAGTCCCGGACTCAGCGGGGGGGTTTCTGTGTAGTTTGCATGTTCTCGCTGTGCTTGCATGGGTTTTCTCTGGGTACTCCGGTTTCCTCTGACAGTCCAAAGACATGCACATTAGGGTAATTGGCTGTTCCAAGTTGCTCCTTAAGTGTGAATGGTTTTGTGTGTGTGTGTTGGCCCTGTGATGGACTGGTGCACTATTCAGGGTGTACTCCACCTTCACCACATATCAGCTGAGAGGCTGCAGCCTCCCTGCAACCCTAATAGGATTAGGCAGATCGGTAAATAAAAGAATGAGTAAATAATAATTAATTAAATCAAATTAAAAAAATATATATAAACAATACACAAAAATAAAAAATATTTTTCCCCACGGAAGAGCTGGAGGAAGTGGCTGAGGAGAGGGACGTCTGGGAGTCACTGCTTAGGCTGCTGCCCCCGCGACCCGATCCCGGAACCAGCGGAAGAAGATGATGATGATGATGAAAAAATATTTTTGAATTATTTCTAATTATTTCTATATAAATCTGATTGAATTCAATGATTTTATGCATCGACATCCACCATGCATTCAGTGCACAAGTATTATCCCAGAATAATCAACCAATCAGATTACGCCATTCATGCACTGTTTATACTAAATAGATTTATATATATATATATATATATAAATAATGACGTGTCAGGTGACTGCATGCAGCTAGCATAGTTAGCTTCCTTTGATCTTCTGCTAATTTGAAGTCTGGTATATAACGTACATCAAACTATTTTACATTTTAAAGACAAATTCATTGTTCGCTGTAGTCAAGATTCTGATTGATACTCTTTCTTATTGGAGAGAAAAATGCTACACACACACACACACACACTTAATAATCTGTTAACTTATTAATGGCGTATTAATGTGTACACAGAGCAAGAAACAAAAATATAAAAGTATTTGTATAGAACAGCAACAATAAAATAATTCTCCAAATAATTCAGAAGAGTTCTGACCCAGATTCAGACACAGTAATACGAGATAAGGAACTGAAACCGGCCGCGGTGATGGATGTGGCAATCCCGAGTGGAGCTAATAATTAAAGGAAGAAATAGAAAAAACCTTCGAAGGAATGGGAAACCGCGGTTATCCCAGAGGTATTAGGAGCTCTCGGAGCTGTGACCTCTCTAAACCGATTCTAACAGACTCGTGAAATGATGATCCTGATCCCGGTCCAGAAGAATGAAATCCTAGGAAGTAAATACACTACCCTCTGCGACATCGTACACTCACAGTCCTGTCACACTCCCGTCGTGTGACACGAGCTTACCGCTAAGCCCTGAGTGGATTTATTACTTCAAACTCGGCAAAAATGTTTTTTTATATTCACTCAATCGACTTCTCTTCTTATTCATTCATTCATTCATCTGCTGAACTGATTAATGCTGTTAGAGTTGCACGGAGGCTGGCGCCTATCTCAGCCGACTCAGGGGGACCGCAGCGTACACCCTGAACAACTCACCACTCCTCTGTCACTCACAGCAATCACCAGCCAATCTGTGAGCTCATTCATACAAAAGGGGCGGATAGGGCTTTGCCTCCGAGTGTGTTAGGCCGCCTCTTAATGCGCGTGCGCAGTAGTTCGTAAAGAGGTGGGTGGCAGCAACGCATGTCACAGAGGGGGCATGTGCTACTTATGCCCCTCCCTGGTTGGTGACGGCCGTATGTGATAGGGAGACAACACATGATGGGTGGGAATTGGATACGACTAAAATTAGGGGAGAAATAATTCAAGGACTCGAACCCAGAACCTTCTTGCTCTGAGGTGGATGGAATAACCACTATGCCACCATGCCACTGATAACAACAACAACAACAACAACAACAACAACAACAACAACAACAACAAAGCTTATTATCCCATATGATTGTGTTTTATTTTTGTTCTTTCATCTCTTTAAGCTTATTTTTTATTCACAATTTCTTTTTTCCCCTTTTTATTAAATTCTATAAATTTTTTTATCCTTTTAATTAGTTTTTCTCTGCTAATATTTTCACTTCTTTTATTTTATTACTCTTAATTATTTTATTTTATTATTCTATTCTGCAGTACTGTCACAACCCGATATCATACTAATCTGTTTAAATATCATTTTCACAAAAAGTTTGATTAAACTTCTTAAAGTGTTAAATGAACTTATTCACAGCAATTAGAGATGAGAATTAACGAATATATTTAAAGAAGATGGAAGAGCAGGAGGTCAGTAATTACTTTACAGTAATGAGGTGACTTTATCTCCCGATCCATCCGATAGCGGCGTGTTTACCGAAGGCCTCGACACATGTTAATGGATTTTTTTTTTTATAGATTAACCTTTCCTGGGAAGTGGGCGGAGACTTTAGCGAAACTGGAACCGAGTGCCGATTTTGTATGCTGTGCACATAAATTAATGATGACTTTTTAACCCTTTTCCTGATTAACCTTAATAAATATGTTAATAAAACCGCCTCTGGAAACGAAACGCTGGAAAATTCAGAAGCTTTAAGGTGTAGATTCTAAACCTCGCGCTCACCTGAGCTGCAGGGATCCAGAGAATCCTACAGCACCGTCGCAACGTTTGAAGGTATCATGAGAATGCTAACTGGCTATTCCAAATTGCCCCTAGGTGTGTGTGTGTGTGTGTGTGTGTGTGTGTGTGTGTGTGTGTGTGTGTGTGTGTGTCTGTGTGTGTGTGTGTGTGT
>JAOUQZ010044738.1:0-11167 GCA_028564935.1 Neosilurus hyrtlii | reverse complement strand
AATGGTTCTTTTACATTCCTCTCACCACAGACAGTGAGAGACATGGCCGGCATTTGATAACCCAGTTAGCTGCACTGCGGGGACAGCAGTGAGAACCCGTCGATAGTGGGGCTTGAACCCCCGACCTTGGGATCAATAATCCAGCACCCTACCACCAGGCCACCACTGCCCCAACTTTCTAGTTACTTGTTTATTTATTTTTATTTATGACCTTTTATGAATTTCTGCCGGTGGTGTAGTGGTTGGAGTGCTGAGCTCATGTTCGAGAGGTCACAGGTTCGAATATGGTAGACCCCCACCATGCTAAGACCCCTGGGCAAGGGCTTAACCGTGAGTGTGCCTCTGTCCACCCAGCAGAATAAATGGGTACCAGTAAGAAATACTACCCCACCCAGAAGGGGCTCCTATTTGCTTCACGCTATGGAAACCGAGGACAAGCTCCAGCCTGATGAGCCAGGCGGCTCGGGTTGAAAACACCCAACAGACCTACCTAGCTACCTCACGGCGTTGTACAAGGAAGACTTAGAATTAGATTTTGGAGATGATGCGGATCAAATTCTAGATGCAGGAATTTTTTAAAGGATTCTTTAACATTGTGAGATCTAATAACTTCTTTGGGGGAAGGGGGGGGTGCGTGGTTTTACTGCAGATTTAGCAGGGATTGCTGTGTATTTTCTTTTAGTGTTTAATTTATTTTTGTTTTATTTAATTTTGTATTTTTTTTGTAAGAATTTAAAATTTTTGGATTTTTTTTTAATTTTTTAAAACAGACGGGGCTCTGTCCAAGAAAGATCCAGATTAAAATCAAAGCGTTCTTTAACACTGTGAGATAGGATGATTTTTAATTTTGTGCTTCTTATGGAGGATTTCTGGACTTGATGGAAGTTTGTGCGCTCCAAGAATTTCATTCGTTTCACTTTTGTTTCTCACAACTCATCAGTTCCCAGTTAGATCCTGAGCTCTATCTGTTATCAGATCCCTGTGTTCCCAGTTTGAGTTTAAAGCAGTGCAGTGCACCTAAAAAGTAGGTCTTCGTGCCATATATGATATATATATTTTATAAACCAAATATTATGTGCAGGCCCAGAGGTCACGTTATTGGACCTTGTAGCAACACGTCCCAAATCTGAAATCTTAGAAAATTCTCAGGCGTCGCAGGAAAACCAATTTCACAAGGACCAGAAAGTTCTTATTACACCGCAGAAAGAAACCCACAATCCACAGAGACTTTGGTCAGCGAGCTTTTGCAATTTTAATAGAGATGAGTGCTCACACGATTATTTTCATACACTCTCCAAACGCTTTATTAGGAAGATCTGTACACCTGCTCATTATTGCTCATTCATCCAATCAGCTAATCACATTACGTTCTGAACATCATGCAGGTACAGCTCGAAAACCTGTCCATATCTGTGTGTGTGTGGAATCAGGCTGACAAGGATTGCTAGCGATTAGCTGTTTGCTGACCAGGCTATAAGCATGGACTTTGCTCACCTCTCTCTCTCTCTGTCTCTCTCTCTCTCTCTCTCTCTCTATTTCTCTGTCTTTCTATCTCTCTGTCTCACTCTCTCTCTCCTTTTCTCTCTCACTCTCTCTTGCTCTCTCTCTCTCTCTCTCTCGCACCCCCCCCTCTGTCTTTCTCTCTCTCTGTCTCAGTCTATCGGTCTATCGCTCTCTTTATTTCTCTGTCTTTCTCTCTCTCTCTCTCTCTCTCTGTCTCACTCTCTTTTTCTTTCTCACTCTCTCTTGCTCTCTTTCTCTCACTCCCCCCTCTCTATTTCTCTGTCTTTCTCTCTCTCTGTCTCACTCTATCGGTCTATCGCTCTCTTTATTTCTCTGTCTTTCTCTCTCTCTCTCTCTCTCTGTCTCACTCTCTCTCTCTTTTTCTCTCTCACTCTCACTCTCTCTTGCTCTCTCTCTCTCTCACTCCCCCCTCTCTATTTCTCTGTCTTTCTCACTCTCTGTCTCACTCTATTGGTCTATCGCTCCCTTTATTTCTCTGTCTTTCTCTCTCTGTCTCACTCACTCTCTCTCTCTCTCTCTCTCACTCCCTCCTCTCTCTGTACCCCCACTCACTCACTCTCTCTCTCTCTTTCTCTCTCTCATTCCCCCCTCTCTCTATTTCACTCTTTCTCTCTCTGTCTCACTCTATCGGTCTATCTCTCTCTTTATTTCTCTTTCTTTCTCTCTCTCTGTCTCACTCACTCTCTCTCTCTTTTTCTGCCCCCCCTCTCTTACCTCGCCCCCTCCCCCTCTGGTTGACAGACCAGGTGGGACATTGCCATTAGGTCCCATTTCCAAATGAATAAAAGGAGGTGACATTTATGCAACTTCTTTCTTTCTGTCCAACAAAGTCCAAGTAACTTTAAATCTGGAACAGAAGTTTTGCAAAATCAAAATAAAGAGCAAGCGTTAAAAAAAATAATAAAAATGCAAATGTCACACCAGGAGAACGAACGGAACAGAACAACGACCATCATGGGGATTACTGAGCATTAAGCAAGCTCACTTGTGTTGCACAGCAGAAGAAATGGATATATTCTTTACCTCCATGTGTGTGTGTGTGTGTGTGTGTGTGTGTGTGTGTGTGTGTGTGTGTGTGTGTGTGTGTGTGTGTGTGTGTGTGTTACCTCATGTAACCCTGGTGTGCAGCCCCGGTAGCCTGACTGCTAATGTGTTCAGTGAACATTTATAATCAAGACCAACCCGAGGCGTTAGACTTTAACGCTGCAGGACTCATTAAACACACCTGGTTCAACTCATCAAATAATCATTAAAACATTTATGGACTGAATTTGTTGTGCTTCAGACAGGAACGTGCAAAGTCAGATTTACTCTGTACAGCCAGATTTTGGTTTTGCAGCCAAAAATCACACATCATAAAAATAATGATGGTCACGAGTTAAGATTGATGTTCTTAGATCTTGTAAAGTGGCTGCCAGATTTAATGGCGTTGTGACCTGATGAATAAATTCTTTCTGGAAGCGACATTTTGTCCAAGCAATTACAGAGTTGATACCACCAGTAGAGGGCACCACTTTATCTTTCAGTCACTCGCTCGTTTTCTAAACCGCTTAATCCTACAAGGGTCTGGGGGAGGCTGGAGCCCATCCCAGCCGACACTGGGCGAAGGTGGGGCAGACTCTGAACAGCCTGCCAGACCAATGCAGAGCCAACATATACACAAGCATTCACACTCACACCTAGGGGCAGATCGGAGCAACAAATTAATCTAATGCGCATGCCTTTGGACTGTAGGAGCAAACCGGAATACCCAGATGAAACCCACACATGGAGAACATGTAAACTCCACACAGAAACGCTCTCTGCATACTAAAGGCTCTCACCTTTTACTGGTTCCTTTTGGTGGTGTGCTGCTCCACTGATTTGTTGTCATCCTTTGACTTTTTATGAAGAAATTCCATAGGTACAGCGTCCAGGTTTTGGCGTAAAAGCTCAGGTTTCGTGCTGAGTAATTCTGCCTGGGGGTCACGCCGAGAGTAAGTCGGGTTCAAGTGGTCTTCGCAGAATACTGAATTGTGTTTGAAAGGAAGAGGTATTCAGAGTATGGTGTGTGCCAGTGTTATGCTGTATGCTTAGCACGCCTCCATTTTCCTGACAACACCGCAGCACTGGCTCATAATGTGTTATCTTAGACTGGTTTCTGCTGCATGCAGCCCAGCCAATAGGACAAAACCACGAACAGCCAGTGAAGAACGAAGAACATGTCGCATGCCTAATAGTAATAGTAGTGTGGCAGCACTTGCGTGTACTTGACAAGAAGCATGATCTGACGTTCCGTGACATTTACATTTACAGCATTTGGCAGACGCTCTTATCCAGAGCGACTTACAATTATAATTTTTATACAGCTGAGCAATTGAGGTTAAGGGCCTTGCTCAAGGGGCCAACAGTGGTGATAGCGGGTATTGAACCACTTACCTTCGGAGCAGTAACCTATTGCCTTAACTGATTAACTGCCTGACGGCACTGCTGATGTCATAAGTGATCGTTTTAAAGAGCTAGTAATACAAATTCACCACAGGTCCCCTTTAAGTGATTTGGTGAATTAATAAAAATTGATTTTGAAATAACAGAACCATCAAACTTCTTCATCCATGTGTTTGAGAATTTGGAGAAATTTTACTTTTCTCTAAACTTTGCAAATGTTTAATATGCCGGTAGTAAATAGGTAACATTAATGCCAGTGCCATGATTGGTTTGGTGAAAGGGTTTGCTGGGTTGAAGGGTCACTAACTGGGTCACCAGTCAGTAGTACTGAGATATTAAAAGTCTGATTCGGAGAACTGTTGTCTGCTCTGGGAAATCTGACAAGTATGTGATGGATGAGTCTCTCAGGTCCTCAAGTTGTGGGATTGCATTAATTTAGAGCAAAGGTTTCAGATACTAAAATATATCGCCCCTTTCTGATTTAATTGCATTTTTTCTTCCCAGATTCACTTCATGCCCTGCGATGGTCTGGTGAGATGTTCAGGGTGTCGCCCGGGTGTCGGGTGAGATAGGCTCCAGCCTCCCTTCGACCCCAATAGTAGACTAAGCGGTTCGGCGAACGAGTGAGTGAAAGACAGATTTACTACACTTTGAATGGTTTCAGATCATTACAGTAGAACAAAATTAGTGGTGCATTTGGTATACAGGAGGTCTGAGAGCGCCACACCAACAACGTGGACTCATTCGTTCATTTTCCATTAGTTCCAATCGTTCCATCTGGGCTGGGGTCGCACTAAACCCAGAGCTTATCCCAGGAACACTGAGCGTGAAGCAAAAAAAAAAACAATGTTTGCATGTGATGCCAGTAAAACACAGTGCACCATGAACATGTTCCTTCATACCTCAAATCACCAGTGCACCTACAGCATGTTTACGGGATCCAGAGACAGACAAACAGAGAGACACAGGAAGAAGCTGGGACGTGATCTGATTTCAGGTTGGGTACGATTGAACGTGTAAATGATCAGCACGACATCTTCGGCTGGCTGGGGGCAGTCGTGCCGTGACATGACAGAGACCGGGATCTGACCTCCCACTGAGCATGTGCAGTAGACATGAGATAAAAAGGAGATATGATAGTAAAGGGGTGTGTGTGTGTGTTTGTGTGTGAAATTTTCTTATATCTTTATAAGCAGTCATGACCATCACAGCAGGAGCAAAAAGATGGACAGACAGATAACTGTACAGTATCACTAGTCTCTCTCTCTCTCACACACACACACACACATTTAGCCTTTAGCCGTCCATCCGAAGAATGATAGCGGTATCCTTGGATTAGCTCCTGGACAGTGGTCAGAGATCAAGAGACTAGGAAGTTGGCCTTCAGTAAACAGGAATGCCCTGTGAAGTCTCCACAGCGTCTGAAGGATCTCCAACACTGACACTCATAGGTTTCCTGTGTGCGTCTTCGTCCATCACAGTAGCGACTGTGGTGTGTTAATACCCCTTGCTGCCTGAAGGAAAGTCCACAGAACAGTCCGAGGTGGAAGGAATCCTTTGCACTTGCTCCTGTGTTCCATTGCAGAAGTTAATAAATCTAGTCTCTCTCTCTCTCTCTCTCTCACACACACACACACACACACACACACACACACACACACACACACACAGCACATACATCTGTAGCTGGCATAAATAATCCAAAAAAATCTCAATGCACATCGATTTCAACATTTCAACTGCACATACTCGCTCTCCACTGTAACCAAAAGATTCTTATCCTCGTCTTATCTACCTTTAACTAAGCTTTATTCAGATAAGTACTTGCACTGCTGCTCGAGGGAAGAATATGAGTCCTTCTGCCCACTCTACAGTGTGTATAAATCCACATGAACACACAGTTATATGCATGTACGTGTGTTTATTTTTCATGCATCTCTGTAGTGCATGTAGTTACGGATGTAACATGGGCACTCAGACAGCGCAAACCCCCTCCAAGCCAGGCAATCTCTGCTATCATCCTGGAGATTGTGAAGTCAAATTCGGGTTGATGGACATAGCCATCCATAGGATGCCGGCAGTCCATGGAAGCTAATTGTTTGAGCTCTCACATGAGGGAGGGATGGTACTATACGCTCACCTTTCTGACATGCTGTGCATGTTCCCTATAAATTAGGTCTCTGAATATGCATGCACAGCAGTTCGTAAAGATGAGGGTGGCAGCAATGCACATCACAGACTGGGCACATGCTTGTTTCTACCCCTCCCTGGTTGCGTGATAGGTGGTTGTGTGATAGGGAGGCAATACTTGACTTGTGGCTATAACTAAAAAGCAGGGTGGGGTGGTGTCTTTGGTCACAGTGTAAAGAAAAAAATCCTATTAAAAAAAATCCTGGATCCAGAATTTGATCCATCTTTAAACTTTACAAGAGTCTTCTTTGTCCCTGCTAACAAACACACACTCAAACCGCTGGTAAAACACAATCTCCTCGGCAGAGGTAATATGCACAGTCTAGTCATAAAAGTTTCACAGTTCAGGCCAAACGTAGCAAATCAGACACAAATCTGACGCCGTGATCCAATTTATTTCACTTCAAACCCATCGTCTGTGTACACCTGCAGATCTTCGTGCACTCGCTGGTCTCCAAAGTTCCCGATGATCCAAATCATCTGAAAGGAGCGATCTGATACCATGCAAGGGGAAGACCTAGGAAGACCTTGAAGTTGATCAACATAAATATATCATGTTACAAAAGAGTCCTGAATCCAGTTTAACCCTCTTAAATTTAAAGCGTCCTGGGACACCAAAGACATCATGTGCTCATCATTATTTCTTAAAGGCGCCTCCCAGTTCAGATCCTAAATCTTTTCTGAAAACCACACGGGAACGCTGGCGGTGGTTGGGATTCATGCAACGGCAGTACGTAATTTAAATGGAGTAACAAAAGGGTAATAAGATGAGGGAGGGGGAGAACGATCGATGCCGTGCGTTCGATAAGCTCAAACTATCCTCACGTGGAATATAAACTGATCTGAATCAAGTGTTCTCCTGGAACTGAGTGCCGATCGGAGTTCGGAAGGTCCTAGGGTTCCAGTGGAGAGCTTAAAATGAGCTCAGTGATCTGTACTCTAACCCTGCGTTCACACCCGTGTGTCTATCTATCTATCTATCTATATTTCTATCTATCTATCCATGTCTATCTATCTATCTATCTATTTATCTATCTATCTGTCTGTCTGTCTGTCTGTCTGTCTGTCTGTCTGTCTGTCCGTCTGTCTGTATATCTATCTAGGTCTTAAAATTGTGAAACATGGTAAATAAGGTATTAATTCATGTATAAATTAATTTTGTATGAATTTTTATATTAAAACTCTCCTAAAACCCTAAATATTTTCACAACTTCCTTCAAAGCTGAATCTTTTGAAGGTTTTAGGGACTTTTTAAACTCATTTTCTTAAAATTTTAAAAAATAATAATTGTTAAGGAAAATTAAGCTCAATCGTTAATAATTATTGTTTTTAAAAAAGCAAGATTCATTAAAAAAATACATGTCCACAAACCCACTGAACTTATAACCATTTAAAAAAATAATATTCATCTTATTATTATGGTTATTATTCATTCATTCATTCATTCATCCATTTTCTGAACTGCTTAATTCTAATTAGGGTCGCGGGGAGGCTGGCGCCCATCTCAGCCGACTCTGGGCGAGGGCGGGTTACACCCTGGACAGCTCGCCAGGCCATCGCAGGGCAGAAACACGGTGACGGCTATGCAGCTACTCATTATGAAAATCAGCAATGGTTCTTTTACATGCCTCCCACCATAGACAGTGAGAGACATGGGCAGTGACGGTGGGGCTTGAACCCCCGACCTTCAGATCAGTAATCCAGCCCCCTACCACCGGGCCACCACTGCCCCATCATCATCCTCATCATCATCCTCATCATCCTCATCATCATCATCATCATCATCATCATCATCATCATCATCATCATCATTATCATTATTTCCTTTAAGCACTGTATTATACTGTGTATCTTTAATCTTTCTGTTTTCTCATGTGTTTATGTTTAATTAGATTTATTTTATAGCATATTTCTGTTTTAAACGAAATACTCACTATAAATAGCAGATATTATTTATTTATTATTTTATTATCTGTGATGAATTTAAATGTTCTAACCGGGTGTATTGTAGTTATTAGGTGAAGCTGTATACAGTAACTGTGTATATTAAATAGAAATTTTATTAAAGGTGGTCTTGTGGTCACGTCTGTGAGAGCGTGAGACGTGGATCCAGACGTTGCTGATAAACCTGCATGTTTCACTGGTTCTGCTCCGAGAGATACTGATAGGGAAGTGGTGATCAGGGGCAAATGGAGAAGTGTGTGTGTGTGTGTGTGTGTGTGTGTGTGTGTGTGTGTGTGTGTGTGTGTCTTTTTCATGTTGCAAGGAAGTGTAGATGGAGATAACTAATCTCACATGCTTAATCACTTATCTGAGTAAAAGTAGTGTGGGCATGTTTCGGACCCCCCCTGTCCCCCTCCACCCCCCTCCATGCACACATATGTAGATCCTTATGCCTATCAAAGCCTGACCAACTCCAGACTCCGTCCTGAGTCCAAGTCCACATCATTTTATTTAATGCTGAAAATCTTCCCCGGCTGTGAAGCGAAAGCCGTGACTCCGGAGAAAAACATTTTCTGGGTAATGACTCCCTGCTAGCGTTTGGCACGGACAGGCAGCAGGGAAAAATGGGTGTGTTTGCTTCCTGACGTTTTGTGCCACATTGCAGAGCTTTCTGGCTCTACTCAGTGTGACAAAGACAAAGACGGTTTGATTCGCGTCCTAAACTCTGTGTTCCATTAAGGCCTGTGAACACAAACGCAGAAAACTTTCGTCCTGTCGTTTTTGCACGAGAGGAAATCTGAGTGTAATGTTTTCATCCCGCGCACACTTCCTGTCTCTCTGTACATGGTGTGTGAGACGGGATGGGGACGGTCTTCTGGACTCCTGGAAGGGATTCATTAATCACTTACCTCTGGAACACACACACACTCACACACAAAGCTGTACGGACTGGTAGAACTATTTGCAAATGTTCTAAGCCTGTCCAAGATTTCATTAATGATTCATTCATTAGCCGAAACTCTTTATCCCCATAGTGTCACGGGGAGGCTGGATCCCCCATCTTAATCAACACTGGGCTGAACAGCTCACCATTCCATCACTGGGCCAACACACACACACACACACACTCACACACACACACACACACACACACACACACACACACACACACACACACACACTCACACTCATACCTAGGAACAATTTGGAATAGTCAATTAGCCTAATGTACAGGTCGGACTGTTGGAGGAAACAGGAGTACCCGGAGGAAACCCACACAAGCACGAGGAGAACATGCAAACTCCTCTCAGAAACGTCCTCGCCGAGCCCGGGACTCGAACCCAGGACCTTCTTGCTGTGAGGCGGTCCACTACACCATTGTGAAACAAATTTGCATCATAATCATTTGGAAGAGGCCTGTATTTAAATATTATGAAGTTGTTTGAATAAAAGCAAACCTTATTTTTATTCAGCGCAGCAGGGTAGTGTAGCGGTTAGCACATCCGCCTCACTGTAAGCAGGTTCTGTGTTCAAATCCCAAGCTCTGCGAGGACGTTTCTGTGTGCGGTTTGCATGTTCTCCCTGTGCTTGCATGGGTTTCCTCTGGGTACTCCAGTTCCCTCCGACAGTCCAAAGACCTGCCATTCAGGCAAATTGGCTGTTCTAAATCGCCACTTGGTGTGAGTGTGAGTGGTTGTGTATGTGTTGCCCTGTGATGGTTTAGCGAGCTGTTCGGGGTGCACCCTGCCTTCGGTCCCAGTCGGCTGTGATAGGCCCCACGACCCTGATAGGATTAAGTGGTTCAGCAGATGTGTGGGTGAGTGAGAGAAAAACACACATTTTTATAGGAAAACATTATAACCTCATTTAATAAAGTTTTTCTTCAGAAACCGCATGTTGTAAAGAGGTTCATTTATCCAACATTTATACCAGAACATGATTATACTTTAAAAAACAATTCAATCCATTAATAGTCATAATAAATGTTTTCCTTTGCAAGGCCCCTGAACAACCTATAGAACAAACATCCATTTACCCTCAGAGGCAGTTTGGAATATCCAGTTAACCTAATGTGCATGTCTTAGGACTGTAGGAGGAAACCAGGGCACTCAGAGGAAACCTGCACAAAGGCAGGGACCACATGCTCACTGAATTCCACACAGAAATGCCCTTGTTGACCACGGGGCTTGAAATCATGACCGTCTCGTGGTGATGTGGGACTGCTAGCCACTACTCTGTGTTTTGTTACGTGTTTTGTAGCAATCAGCGGTAAAACTAACTTTTCTGAATTATCTGACATATAACTGTAACAACATCAGCATTAATAGTTCATATTGATATTACACTTAGGAGTGTGTGTGTGTGTTGCAATAATAATACAGACGTGGTCTCAATGGTCATCTGTGCACTCGGGGAAATGAAAAGTTGGCGTGCCGTCGTCGCTCAAAGCTGCTAACACACTCAGTTTACTCGCTGGAGAAATAAACGCAATATTCACTGCAACAACTGCAACTTTTACTGTTGTTTCTTTTTGTCAGCTTCTTACACTGTGTGTGTGTGTGTGTGTGTGTGTGTGTGTGTGTGTGTGGCAAAAGGAGATGCTCTAACGTCTTTCTCTACTGCTGTTTCTCAGACCTCGGTTCGAGCGGATCCAGCTGATATCCAGTTCTCAGTGATGAAGACGGATGAGAGATCATCACCAGGAGAAAGCACGGTGAGTGAATCAGTTCACACAATGATTCGCTCAGGACAGAGTTTCAGATCATCGTTAAAATTAACAGCATATCACTAGTTTATTGTTGTCAATGTATCATATTTCTGCTTGACCTCTGACCTGTAGGTGAGCGTGGCAGTGGGGAAGGCAACCTTGTTTCTGTTTAACCTGAATGATCCAGATAACCCCATCGAACTGGCTTTCCAGGAGCGCTACGGAAACATTGTCTCCTATCGCTGGTACGCACACACACACACTCTGTCTCTCTTTCACACACACATATACTCACTCTCTTTCACACACACACACACACACACACACACACACACACACACACACACACACACACACACACACATATATATATAT
>JAOUQZ010044737.1:0-11167 GCA_028564935.1 Neosilurus hyrtlii | reverse complement strand
AACTCCACACAGAAACGCCCGAGCTGGGAATCGAACCCAGGACCTTCTTGCTGTGAGGCAGACGTGCTAACCACTATGCCACCGTGCCGCCCACCCTATCCAATTCCTATCAATTCTTTTGTGGGAGTAGATATATTGCCAAAATTGACAAAAATCATTTTTTATCTCTGGAGATAAGGGGAGGGTATCTCCGTGCGCCATCATTTCATGGTATCAGGAAAAAAATGTCGGTATTTTCAAGGTTAAATAAGGGCTCCACCTATAGGTGGCGTCTCAAATCACTACTTTTCACTTTTTGGGCTGCATTCGGACCTCCAACGGTTTGCGCCCTGGTTAAGCCTGGCTCATACATGTATACTGGGACACGAGGGGACCTTTCCTTTCTAAGTATTCATGATTGGCAGCGGCATACTTTTTGTGGTAAAAATGCCCTCTACGGAATCAAATAACACTTTTATTATGTTCCTCTATATGGCTTCTTTCTGTGAAATAATCTCAGAAAGGCTTTTTTTCCTCATTAACCCTTTAAGAGCCAGAGTTTCAGGTGCAGGCCTTCTTGATATTATTGTAGAAAGCAGAAATACAGATTATTTGTTGGACCAAATGAAACCCTTGGCATTACTATTACTAATCTTCTCCTCCTCTGTCCAGCTCTTCCATTTTAGATTCTGAACAGTAAATCCGGATCCACACACAAAGCACTGAGCGACCATGCAAAGCCAGGGACCGCCGGCGAAATGAGCGACGAGAAGCGAAATATTCCACGGACGTCCACAATACAAGTCGAAAGGAGTCGAGAGTTTTAGAGCCCATCATGGAGCGGAAGGATTGGAACATGGACCCCTTTTTTGAAACCTTGTTGTGCTGGACAGTTTTCAGGGCCTGAGATCACACTGCAAACCCCAACCAAAACATAATGTATGAACTCAACACCCCTCTGTTATCCTTCGTAAACCTTATTCCCGTCTATATGAATGATTACGTCTTGTTCGATAACACCGTTCAGGATACAGGGCCCACTATTTTCTTCAAACAACCATGACGCTGCCTCTTTAAATAAAACTGACAGACAGAAGCACCTGATTCCTTCTGGAACCAAACAAAGCTAGTTATTAATCACATCCATAACTGTGAGACACAACCGGTTTCTGTACCAAGGTCGTATAAAAATAGCAATGGCAACAGGTAAATCCTCAAAACAGTCGTCATCTTGACTGACGCCTCTGACGGTTTCTTCTTGCTAACGTCGCCAGCCTGGCAGTTGTGTGAGAAAGCACGCTGTTTCAACAAGCTTTTTGTTTGACCCTAGGAAACACTTTGTTTAGCTGTCGCCTGTAAAACTTCTGGGTAAAAAGTTCAGATGTGTCAGGACACGCGGCAGCTCGGCCTCCCTGAATTTATTACCTGTTCCTGGATTCGAGTGGCGCAGCGTTTCGTAACACTTGTTTTCCATTTCACTTTGAAGCACAGTGCTAATCTGGCTTTATTTCATACATTCACTGTAAGAGGCGACTCAACACTGAAGGCACTGATCATGGACCGATACATTTAATAGACATAGTATTCATTCAACAATGCCAGCGAGTGGCAACAATGCGAGTGGCAATTTAGATTTTTTGACGTATATAAACGAGAGGCAATAGTTTTTTTAATTAATAGTTTTGTTAGGGTTAAACCAGCAGTGTAAAGAATCATCATCATCATCATCATCTTGCGCTTGTTCTTGGGTCGGGTCGCGGGGGCAGCAGCATAAGCAGTGGGGTCCAGACGTCCCTCTCCCCAGCCACTTCCTCCAGCTCTTCCGGGGGGACGGCGAAGCGTTCCCACACCAGCCAAGAGACGTAGTCCATCCAGCGTGTTCTGGGTCGACCCCGGGGTCTCTTCCCGGTCGGACATGCCCGAAACACCACACCAGGGAGGCGTTCGGGAGGCATTCTAATCAGATGCCCAAGCCACCTCAACTGGCTCCTCTCAACACGAATGAGCAGCGGTTCTACTCCGAGCTCCTCCCGGATGACAGAACTTCTCACCCTGTCTCTAAGGGAGAGACCTGCCACCCTGCAGAGGAAGTTCATTTCAGCCGCTTGTATTCGCGATCTCGTTCTTTCGGTCACTACCCAAAGCTCGTGACCATAGGTAAAGAATATACAAATTAATTTCCGGTGTTAAATTACTTGTGTGTTATTTAGTGACAGCGCAACAAACGAGACTTGTGAGATGAGTTGTTTTCTCTTTCTTCTGAAACACGACCGCAATTAATAATTAACGGATTCCAACACAGCTTGTTAACAAACCAAACTAACTTGCCAGCCAGGCGCATCTGTGAGCCGTACAGCAAGCAGGTCCTGGACTCAGGTTTGCATGCTTGTGATGGTTTCCTCTGGGTACTCCGGTTTCTTCCCACAGTCCAGAGACATACAACATTAGGCTAACCAGTTGTTTCAAATTGCCCCTAGGTGTGAATGAAAATGGCCTGCCATCTGGCCAGCTGTTCTGGGTGTACCAGTGTTGGCTGAGATGGGCTCCAGCCTCCTCGCGACCCTAGAAGGATTAATCGGTTTGCCAAATGAGTGAGTGAGTGAGAGCAGTCGACTGGTATCACGTGCCATAGAGGAAGCGCGTGCTTGCCTTCACCGTCCCTGGTTAATAGTGATCATGTGACAGGAAAGCCTACTCAGCTATGAATAAATTCAAGGGAAAACATTCTCGGGATTTGAGTCTGTGTTATTATGCACTCTGATCTTAAAACATAAAAAAATCTCAGAGAAAATAATGTTATGCAAATATACACTTCAACACACACACACACACACACACACACACACACACACACACACACACACACATTCCATCAGCAGTACTCCGGACCCATGGACACCGTCAACCACTTACACACATTCTCATTTGAAATGATGACATTTTATCTCTATATTTGTTGGGTGTTTGCATGTTCTCCCCGTGCTTGCATGGGTTTCCTCTGGGTTCTCCGGTTTCCTCCCACAGTCCAAAAACATGCACAGGAGGCTAACTGGCTGTTCCAAATCACCCCTAGTTGTGAGTGTTAGTGTGAATGGTTGTGCGTTTTGGCCCTGCAATGGCCTGGCGAGCTGTTCGGGGTGCACCTCTCTGAGATGGGCGCCAGCCTCCCTGCGACCCTAATTCGGATTAAGTGGGTTAGAAAATGAACGAATGAAATTTAGGGTGACACGGTCTCTTTCTGGTACTCCGGTTTCCTCAGACAATCCAAAGACACGTGCTTTAGGTTAATTGGCTGTGAGTGTGAATGGTTGTGTATGTCGTGTGTGCGGTCTGGCGAGCTAATCAGGGTGTACCCCGCCTTCGCCCAGAGTAGGCTGAGATAGGCTCCAGTGTCCCTGCGACCCTTGTAAGTGGATCGATTGAATGAATAAATAAGTTTCCATTTTATTGAACTACCAACAACCAAGAGTTAGCGAGGGAGTAAATTTGCGTCACGGACTGTCTTGACCTTCTAACCCTGAATGTTGTAAATTTAAAAACGCTCCCGTGTCAAAAACGACTTAAAAAATATTTGGCGTCGTGCCAGAGTATCAATAAAAGTGGATACTTTTTTCCTGGAAGGCCAAAAAAGAAAAATAAAGGCTATCCATTAGCCCGTCGATCTGCTTGCTGTAAATTTTCCTGCGCTGATTTGCTTTGTTCCCCGTTGCTGACGGCAACAAGCTCGTCAATCAGTCAATAAAATATATAGCTTCATCTTCTGTAGAGTGCGACGTGACATTCCATCGATTCTCTATCTGCATTTCCCACCATAATACCGAAGAGGGTTGATTGTATCGTCAGCTCATCCCATCCCACCCCCCCACATCTGCAACGAGCCTCTCCCCCAATCACATCTGGCCAGTATCACCAGATCTCCAGAGGCTTTCGACGTCAGGGCGATAAATCCTCGCCACTTTGCCCTGAAGCACCGAAATCCCTCAAAACCCTGCTCGGAATGAAGCTGGAACAGTACGCTCTCAGAAAGCTTCCACAGACCGAGCTTATCTTTCATCATGTGACCTGGAACATAAACTCAAACTGTACTGGGTTTGTCGGAAGCTCCGGACGGAAAAAAAAACGAACTATATGTTAAAAGCTAGACGCTAACGTGGAGTCAAATGAAGAACATCTGTAAGGAGTCTCCGGTGTATGTCGACGTTCTTTGCAAAATTCCACTCATACACTCATTTGCCAAACCATACAATCCTACTAGGGTCGCGGGGAGGTTGGAGCCTATCTTAGCCGACACTGGGAGAAGGTGGGGTACACCCTGAACGGCTCAAAAGACCATCGCAGGGCCAACACACACATCCATTCACAGTCACACACTTAGGGGGAATTTGGAACAGCCATTAAACTTAAACGTGCATGTCTTGGGACTGTGGGAAGAAACCAGGATTCCTGGAGGAAACCCACACAAAGCACAGGGAGAGCAACTCCACACAGAAGCGTCCTTGCCTAACCCGGGACTCGAACCCAGGACCGTCGCAAGAAAAACATAACACACCAACGTTCACACTTACACTCACACCTAGGGGCAGTTTGGAACAGCCAATTAGCCTAGCGTGCGTGTGTTCGGATGTGTGGGAGGAAACCGGAGTACCCCGAGGAAACCTACGCAGCACTGCGGTATAAAGTTCTGTGTATCAATAGCATGTAAAATAAACATAAAAAATTTAAAAAACCTAAACCTAAACGTTCAGTAGTGCAGTTTATCAGGGTGTTCATGCAAATTCGCCGCACCACTATCAGTGCATATCCAAATCCCTGTTTCAGGAGAAAGGGATCTGTTGGCTAAATTTAAATGAAACATTTGGACACGATACTATCAGCATAAATACACATTAGCATCGGTACTCGAGGTGAATTTAAAGTAAGTAGTTGCAGCTGTGTACTTAGCATCATAAATCTCAGTCCTGTGGAAAAACGACCTTTCCGGTGCAAGGTCAGAGGTCGGAGGTCAGAGGTCAGAATCATATATACAGTTTAATGATGTTTTCCTGGGAGCGACAGGAGCGCTGGCATCAGAGTACATCAGAGCGTACATGTGAATACTCAACGGAATACATATTTATTATTAACCGACGAGCGTCGTTATTCACTGTAGCGCTGAGTCTGGGTGCGGACACGTCTAATAAGACGATAAATTGATTCCGTGACGAGAATCAGCTTTATCTCTTATTGCTTTACGGTTTTGGTGACACAGATGGATGACGCTACGAATCTTTGTGTTCCACTGATATTACACAAATAGTGCATGCTTCAAATGATACTTTTGACGATTTGCCGAACCGCTTAATCTTACTCGGTGCGCAGGGAAGCTGGATCTCAGCCGACCAGCCAACCAGGTGAAGGCATGGTACACCCTGAACAGCTCTCCACTCACTCACACCTAGAGGCAATTTGGAGGCAGCAAACTGGCCTAGTATGCATGTCTTTGGAATGTCGGAGGAAACCGGAGTACCTGGAGAAAACCAACGCAACCACAGAAACGTCCCTGCCGAGCCGGGGACTTGAACCCAGGACCTTTTTGCTGTGAGGGGGACGTGTCGCTCAACATAGATTTCCATAAATGTAAAACAGCGACCGCTGATGACGTATGCATCGCGTACTATCGAGGTTGTCCCAGACTCGGTTCGGCTCACGAAACCTCGAGTGATCCCCACCAGCATGATTTAAAAGATCTCAAGACATTTTATTAATTACAGTAACGGTGTTACCTTCCCAGTCACTGACATGAGTAAAGTATTTGGGGCAGGGAATGGTGACCAGGTCTCCAACAGATGCCGACGGCCAACATGCAAATTCCCATAATCCACTGCAGCCTGAGGGGAAAAAAAAACACAGGTATTAAAAAAAAGCTTTAAATAATAATAATAATAATAATACAGTATATTCAAAACACACTCCTCCTATTAGGGTCACGAGGAGGCTGGAGCCTCTCTCAGCCGACACCGGGTGAAGGTAGGGTACACCCTGAACAGCTTGCCAGTCTATCACAGAGTCAACACACACACACACTCCAAACCACTCACACTCACACCTAGGGGGCGATCTGGAACAGCCAATTAGCCAAATGTGCATGTCTGTGGACTGTCGGACGAAACCGGAGTACTTGGAGGAAACCCACGCAAGCATGATGAGAGCATGCAAACTCCACACAGAAACGCCCTCGCCAAGCCCGGGACTCGAACCCAGGACCTTCTTGCTGTACACCGCCGTGCCGCCCCAGGCTAAGAGCAGTCACCGTCACTCCTACACCAGTACGATGTTGTGTGGTGTGTTTTATTCCTTCCTTCTGTGCCACTCGTCCTTTACAGGCAGCATATGCGACTCAAAACAAAAGCAATTACTTTGGAGATTGTACTCGTACACTGTGGCTGGAGTTATTTCTTGCACAGTACCCAGGGGGAATCCTCATGATTTTTATATTAAGGGAGGGTTCCGTGTTCTCAGTGAGAAACGTTCGACTGCCTCCACTTGTCAATGCTTCAGCTATTAAAAATGTAATCAGTAGATTAGTTGCGTCTGGCTGAGAGAATGGACTCCACTTCAGTCTTCTATGAAAAGTCAACAAACGCAGATGTGCACACAATTCCCGGCTGCTTCCTTTCCTCACGTCTCACGTCGCCTTCGCGGATACAGACTCCGAGCCTGCGCGCACGTGGATGAGACCCACGCAAATTCCCTGCAGCGCAGCACGTGGAATATCTGTTTGAAATAAAGTGGTGTCAGTGAAGAGGCACGAGAGCTGTGTAAGGAATCAGGAAGGTCCTTATTTAGCCCTGATCCTTCTGGACTATCTCAGGGGAACTTCCTGAGCAGGAGATTTTTTTATGAAGGAAAAAATAAGAAAGTCTGGGAAAAATATTTTAAAGCTGGTCAAGGTTAGAACCATTAAAAGTTTTATATATATATATATATATATAAATGTTTTTCATGGTGTTTGTCTGTTTGTGAACAATTTTGCGAAAATATATCGGAAATTTTCAGATAAGGCACAGAACGGGTCAAGGAACAAACGATTCGCTTTTGGTGATTGAACGATTTGTTTCCTTGGTGGAGGTTTGCGCTCCCTGAGTGCCTCTAGTCATTATTTTTAAAAATGATGTACTGCATCTGCACTGAGTTAGCAAGCCCACTTCACAGCAAGGTCTGGGTTCGATTCCCAGACTTGGCGTTTCGCGTTTCTGTGTAGAGTTTGCATGTTCTCCCCGTGCTTGCGTGGGTTTCCTTCTATAGGCCAAAGACATGCACATTAGGCTAAATGGTTGTTCCAAATTGCCCCTCAGTGTGAGTGTAAGCGTGAATGGTTAAGGGTGTTGTCCGGGTACGCCGGTTTCCTCCCACAGTCCCAAAACATGCACAGTAGGCTAACTGGTGGTTCCAAATCGCCCCTAGGTGTGAGCGTGTGGGTGTGTGAATGGTTGTGCGATGAAGGTCCTGGGTTATAGTCCTGAGCTCTCCCTGTGCTTGCATGTTCTTCTCCCTGTGCTTGCATGGGTTTCCTCCGGGGTACTCCAGTTTCCTTCGACAGACATGCACATTACTCTAACAGGCTGTATCAAGTTGCCCCTAGGCGTGAGTGTACATGTGAATGGTTGTGTGTGTTGGCGAGGTGTTCAGGCTGTACCCCGCCTCGGCCCAGAGTCGGCTGGGACAGCCTTCAGGTTTCGCGGTATGATATTTCCAGATGAACATTCACAGGCAAGAGCGCTGTTAAATGCGAAACAGATAACCAACCTGATGTGACATTTCGCAACTTGCCCAAGCACTCATCTCTCTCCTTCTCCAGGTCTATCCTGATGTCGCACATCTGGACTGATAACATCTGGTCAAACAGATAAGACGAAGGTTATGCTACTTTGCATGCATTTCAGCGATTCGCATTCTCACTGACATTCACACAAAAGGTTACAGATGACATCATTTCGGCCGGAAATGTACTTCCCTACTGAGAGCTGAAATGCAGGCATCACTAGTAAATAAGCATTATTATTATTATTATTATTATTATTATTATTTTTATTATTATTTTTATTATTATCATTATGTAGAATGTTCTAGTGTCTACGCAGTACCGTTTACTGAATAACACCAAACTAAATATTAGCATATATTTCCCTCTTAATAGTCATTTAATTTAATATACTGTATATCATTCGCTTGAGACTGAAACTATTAGCACTGAGCAGCGCATTACATCATTAAATCTGTTTAGTCTGTCTATTTTTAGCTTTAATTCTCTTTGAAAGGCAATCCTTATATGATTTTAGATTTTTATGATGTCTATATGGGCGGCACGGTGATGTAGTGGCTAGCACGTCCGCTTCACAGCACAAAGGTCCTGGGTTCAAGTCCGGAGGGAGTATCTGTATGGAGTCTGCCTGTTCTTCCCATGCTTGTGTGTGTGTGTGTGTGGGTTTCCACCGGGTACTCTGGTTTCCTCCTATAGTCCAAAGACATGCACATTAGGCTAAATGGTTGTTCCAAATTGTCTCTCGGTGTGAGTGTGAATGGTTGAGGGTGTGATGGACTGGCTCCAGGGAACACCCTACCTTCGCCCAGTCGGTTGAGATGGGTTCCAGCCTACCTGTGACCCTCGTGGGATTAAGTGGTTCGGGAAATGAATAAGTGATATCTAGTGAGATTTATTTTATTACCAGATCTCTGAATGTTTACATAAAGGCACCAAATTTTTAAATCGAAGCACAGTGGGACGGTTTAAAAAAAAAACAACAAAAAAGTGCAGAATTTTTCTCTATATTTAAAAAAAGAACAACAACTACAACAACAACAACAACAACATGAACCACATATTCATCTAAATTAATTTACACAATTCTCATATACAACGTTTAACCAGGATGTTCTACACATTTACTGAATTATCCGTTTATTACCAACCAATCGGCACTTTGCATTAAAACCACATGACCACATGTATTGTGTTTAGGGTGGAGCGATACGAGCTAAAAACGGTATTGAACATTTTTATGATAACGATATATATCACGATGTCTTACGGTGACATGAAAATAATTTTTTGAGATAAAAACACTTTGGGACACCTGAGCTGTGCTGGCACCGTTTTTTTCCCCTTCTACCCATGAATCATCGCTGGTCCTCCAGCTCTTGCTGCTACATCATATCATATAATAGGCCTGATGTTTATTAAGCTAGTTGTACGTGGGCCCCCGAGTGGCGCATCGACAATTTGTGCGACTGTCAATCCGGAGGTCGCAGGTTTGAATCCAGATTGATGCCGCAGACATCCGTAACCGGGAGTCCATGGGTGCTAATTGACTGAGCTCTCAGGGGACGGAGGAATGGCATACTCTCAACTTCCTATCAATCACAACGACCACCAGCCAATCATGGCGATCTGTGAGCTCATTCATACAAAGGAGCTTAAACTTAATCAAAATGCTGATGATATTCAACTGGCCGATGGTACAAACACTCATATCGTGATATTTTTCGATATGACGCCCAGCCCCGAGTGTGTTCCATTTTAGTTCTTCGTCACTTTATCTAAAACGCTGGCTTGGATTCTTTCCCAGCTCATCCAGTGTTGGCAGGATTTTCTGTGGTTACTTGGAGTCTCTCCATAATGACATGTATCTTTTTTCCTGCTATTGTTAGCCTCAAAGGAGACTCATATATCTGCTCCTCCGAGTTCAAACCTTTGATATGAGCTGCACAGCTGGACTACGTACTGTACAGCCCACAAGACTAACGGTGACTCACTTCGCTGCAGGCGTATTTCATCGAGTCTCAGTTACATACAACTTCTTCAGCGCATCAACACCTGTGGTCATGACATTTTTTTTTTGGTGATGGATGTGATGCGCATAGATGTGGACGGCTTATTTGATGTGTTGCGCTAACGTCAATTTAACATCGTTCACATCAAACAAACATGGCTTTTCTTTTCTTTTCCTTCCTTTTTTGTTAAATCAAGGACATCGCTACTGTCTTTGCACTTAACCAACCAACTGGTCGCCATGGTGATTCCACCAGCAAAGAAAACTCAAAAGTCGTCATTATTGCACATGTAGCGTTCCTCAAAAAAAAAAAAAAAAAAAAGGACAAAACTCTCTCTGTGGATTGTGGATACAGTAGAAGTGGAGCATAACCGCAATGTTTGGGAAATATATTTATTTATGTAAAATCTAGAGAAGTGAAGAACAGCTCTACGGCCATGAGTGGAGGGATACGTAGCACTGAATATATTTAAATATGACCGTTATAAGGTCAAATACCATTTATAAACAGATTAATTAACGTCAGACTGAGAAATGCTGAAAAATGTGCTCATACGATACTGATCGTCATCCTGATGAACGCAAGTGACTGTCATTCGCCAAGGAGCCCAGAAGTGTGAAATGGCGCGCGTCACATGTTGGGAACGTAGGAGGAATTCTCGCAGGTCGGGAGACTCCTCGTACACTTGGTTCCATCACACGCTTATTATTTTACTTATGACTATTGGTGCTCTGTTATTGTCTTTCAAGAAACACAGCAGTCATATAATATTCCAATATTACATCGCAGAAAAACGGAGAACATCGGTACACATCGGAGGACATTGTAGAATTCTGGGGATGAGGGGAATATATTGGTAGTGTTAAAAAATGCATTGTTTCTCTGTGTTTGGGGATACATAGGGAAAAATCGGAGTAACTTTGTGAGGACATCGGTGAACACAGAAAGAGATCATTGTAAAATTAATATAAAATGTTCAAAAAAATGAAACAATATCGGCTGAAACATCGGAGAAACATCGGATGAAACACTGGAATAACACCGGTACACATCGGTACATATCTCAACAATATCAGAACAATATTGGCTGAAACATCAAGAGAAACATCGGAATAACATCGGATGAAACACTGGAATAACACTGGTACACATCGGTATATATCTGAACAATATCGGAACAATATCGGCTGAAATATCGGCTGAAACATCGGAATAACATCGGAGAAACACTGGAATAACACTGGTACACATCAGTACATATCTGAACAACATCGGAACAATATCAGCTGAAATATCAGAGAAATGGCGGCACGGTGGCGCAGTGGTTAGCACGTCCACCTCACAGCAAGAAGGTCCTGGGTTCGATTCCCAGCTCGGG
>JAOUQZ010044736.1:5000-11169 GCA_028564935.1 Neosilurus hyrtlii | reverse complement strand
TCACCTCAACTGGGGATGTTGTCGGGAGGTGGAAGGAATACTTTGAGGACCTCCTCAATCCCACCAACACGCCCTCTTTAGATTCATTTGTCACTGGAGAAAAGTCAAAGTGATGAGTCTCTTTACGTTTAATTTCTTAAAGGGGAATTAAACCCAAACTTAATTAAAAGGTTGCATACATTGATTATGTTCATAACTATCAAAATGTGCTATGCTTAATAAACCCATCATTGTAGAAAAAATAAAGAGCAGTCATAAATCCTTACACGGGGGACGCCATTGAATGTAAATGACATTGAAGATCGGTTAACGTGGAAGTGTTGTGTATTAAATGTGCTGAGGTAAATGCCATGCTATCATGTAAATGAGCAAACACCTGTCTGATGTATGTAAATGTATTCTAGCATTATGTGCAGATGTGCCTAGCTTTATTTTGCTCAGAAGTTGACTATTTTATATCTGACTTGTTAGTTTAATATCTGTATACTGTTATTATTGTCGTTATATTGCTTTATCTAAACTAACCTATCCATGTCCTAATGCAAGCTATAGAATGCATTTTAGCAGAGTGCAACTTCAAAAATCTGGAGTTTGGAAAGCTTTCCTTACATTTTCTTTTAAAGAAAAAGTTTTTTTTTTCATTCCTAAATCAGTTCCTTTGCTGCTTACAACGATAATGCAATATAAAGCGTAAAAACCTCGTTCCTGAGATATAATGGTAATGAGAATCTCAGAAGGATGAACAGACCAGCTGAAATCATAATGCCTTCATCACTTAGAGGCAAAGGCATAAAAATCAAGCTACAGTTCATAAACCTATATGAGCCAGTTACGCAACCTAATCTCATGAGCAATATGCAGTGAACTCACATGAACAAAAACACAAAGGCTAAGCCATTTGAAATGTTACTAATTCACAAGCCTGGGATCTTGTTAACTTTAATTAAATATTGTGATATAGTCAGTGCCTAATTAGAGTATTGCAACACAAAGAAGCTCATTAAAACAAGAGTCATCAGGAGATTATATTTCCCCTGGTCCCCACATGTCGGTAAATATAAATTGCAGAAATCCTCCCACAAAAAAACAACATAACTACACTGCCTAGTAGAAGTAACTGCCATGTTTAATAAAGAAATCTCAAATGATTTCTGAGTTTTGGCCCAGACAGACGGTCAGACAGACGAAAATACTGATGACTATATCCCTTCCAATTCATGTTGGGAGTTGGGGGGTTTAAAAGAAATAGTCCCAGAGATGGAACATCAAATGACTCTCACTAAGACTGAGGCAAATAATTATGTGTGTGTGAATATGTAAGTCTAAAATTAGAAGTTACTAATATCTATATAAACAGGTATAGAATGAATTATATCAGTGAGTAAAATGTACAGTATTATCAATATGATAAACAGTAGAATATAAATGTAATGCAAATGTATAACAGTGGATGTCGTTGCTATATGTTGGAGTTGTACAGTTTAATGGCCACAGGTAGGAATGATTTCCTGTGTTGTTCAGTGGAGCATTTAGGTGGTATCAGTCTCTCACTGAACTTGCTCCTGTAACTAATCAGCAGGTTGTGAAGCGGGTGGGAGATATTGTTCAGTATTGTCTTTGTTTCTGGCCAACATTCCCCTCTCTGACACTACCGTCAGAGAGTCCAGCTCCATCCCCACAATTATACTGGCCTTGCGGATCAGTTTGTTCAGTTTGTTTGCGTCTGCAACCCTCAGCCTGCTGCCCAGCATGCAACAGCACAGAGAATAGCACTGGTCACAACAGGCTCATAAAGCATCCTTAGCAGTGTTCGGCAGATGTTAAAAAAATAGAGACGGCTCTGGCCCTTTTTGTAAAGTGCAGTAGTGTTCTTAACTGATTCCAGTTTACTGTCAATATGAACTCCAAGGTATTTGTAATCCTCCACCATTTCCACATTGACATCCTGGATGGAAACAGAGGCCGGTGGTGTTTTGGATCTCCTAAAACCCATAATCAGTTCCTTGGTCTTTGTTGCATTAAGCTGCAGATGATTCTGCTCCCACCATGTGACGAAGGAGTCCACAGCAGCCCGATATTCTGTCTCATCACCTCCACTGATACATCCAACTACAGCAGAGTCATCAGAAAACTTTTTAAGATGGCAGGTCTCAGTGCAGTAGCTGAAGTCACTTGTGTGGTGAGTGAAGTGAAAAGGGGAAAGGACGGTCCTTTGTGGTGTTCCGGTGTTGCTGACCACAGTGTCCGACCCTTGTGGTGTTCCGGTGTTGCTGACCACAGTGTCCGACAGGCAGTGCTGCAGAGGCACATACTGTGGTCTTCTGGTCAGGGAGTCCACAGTCCAGGACACCAGAGAGGCATCCACCTGCATCGCTATCAGCTTTTCACCCAGAAAGATCGGCTTGATGGTATTGAATGCACTGTGAAAGTAAAAAAACATGACCCTCACATTGGGTGTAGACACGGTTTAGCTGGTAGATGATGGTGTCCTCAACTCTGAGGTGAGGCTGGTAAGCGAACTGAAGGGGGTCCATATGTGGTCAAACTAAGGGCGGAGATGATACAGTATGAGCCTCTCAAGGGTCTTGCATGACATGCAAAGTCAGTGCCACAGGTCTGTAATCCTGGGGGCCACTGGGATATGGGGTCTTTTGTACAGAACCAAAGGCATGACGTCTTCCACAGCACAGGGAACCTCTGTAGACTCAGGCCCATCATGAAGATGTAATGTTAGACTCCACAGAGCTGAGAGGCACAGGCTTTAAAGACACAGGGGCTTATCCCATCCGGTCGTGCTGCCTTGCCTGAGTGTAGTCTTCTCATCTGTTTCTCAGGTGAAGTTGACAGGAGGCAGACATGCTGTAAGGAGAGGGAGGGAGACAGGGTGTGGCAGGGGGTTTTAGGCTTGCTTTACCTGACAAGTTAAAAGGGCAGTAGCCGCAGTGTCGAATCTGATAAAAAAAACATATTCATCTCATTGGCTCCGTCCTCACCACCCTCAGCTCCCTCTGCTGTTGGATGGCCTGAATCCAGTGATGGTCTTCATATCACTCCAAACCTTTATCATGTTGTTATGTTGGAGTTGTTAGCCTCTCTGATTTTGACTCTCAGTAAACTTTGGATTGTTCTCACCTCCTCTTTGTTGCCAGCCCTGAATGCTCTGATCTTGTTGTTAAAGAGGGCTTTGATGTTTTTAGTCACCCATGGCTTGTTGTTTGGGTAACAATAGACTGTGACAATGGCATTGGTGCAGAAATTTATGTAGTGTGAATTGCACTCAGTGAGCCCAGGCCAGTCTGTCACTTCAAAGCAGACCTGTAATTTCTCCAAGGCCTCCTCCGACCATCTCCTAACAGTCCTTGTAGTCACAGGCTGCCTCTTCACAACAGGCACATAGCATGAAGAAAGATGAATTAGGTTGTGATCTGACCTCCCCAGTGGGAGGAGGAACTGTAGGCATCCTTAGTATTTGCATACAGCAGGTCTAAAGTTCTCTCCTCTCTGATGGGACAGTCCACATACTGCACAAAGTTTGACAGTGTAGTGACCATGGTGACATTGTCGAAGTCACTCGAGATCACAATGAAAGCACTAAGGGTGCTGAGTCTATAACCGGGCTATGGTAGCATGAACAGAGTTAAATGCAGCAATTAGAGTTGTCAGAAGGAGGAAAATAAATAGCTACTAAGTTGACATGGGAAAATTCCCTAGGCAAATAATATGGTCTGAGTCCAACAGCACACAGTTCAATGTCTGGTACACAACTCCACTCTTTCATGGTTATGTGGGTGGTGTTACACCACCGGTTATTGACAAGAATGGCAAGCCCCGCTCCTTTCCATTTGCCACTCGCAGTGTAGTCTCTGCTGGCCTGAACAGTGTGAAAGCCCACGAAGAATATGTTATCATAGGGAATATTCTGATGCAGTCATTTCTCCATGAAGCACATGAAACCACACTCCTCATGCTCCCTCTGACTCCGGGCTAGCTACCTTTTCCTCTCTGTAAGTCTCTGCTGTCTCACTGCCTCCCTCTTTTCCTTTTTCTTTTGTCCTCCTCTGCATCCACAGTGTGTTTTTCTCCAGGTTTCAGCTGCTAAGTTGTCCGGCCAGCTTCAGGGAGATCAGCTGATCTGTGGAGTAAACTAACGTGTGACATGTAATGGTTGCGCCAACTCTCCATGAAAGTAAAAGTTCAGCAGAGATAAAAAGTATAAAAACTCTCTCAATACACATATTGAGAGAACAGCTACTTAAGAACTATAAGTAAAAAGAAAAAAGTTAAAGTATATAAGAACAAAAGAGTTAAAAGTATGAGAAGGGCAGGAGCAACTGAAAAGGCTGCACGCCTGTAAACGCATGTGCACTCAACTTATAAGCATAAAAAATACATTAAATGAGATTTTCATGGCTTATTTCTAACATTTTAAAGCCTGATAATGACAGTGCTGCCTGCTTTAAGTGACCATGACAAAGTACATATGATTATCATTTTGATTCAAGCAATATCCAATCAGGATAATGTTTTTAATATATAATTTTAATTAATATGATAAAATCTACTTCTCTATATGTCTCTGCAACATTGCGTGGTCAATGGGGATTGTACCTCTGGATTGGCAAAACTGGGGTGGTAGTTCCCTTTTTTAAAAAAGGGGACCGGAGGGTGTGTTCCAACTATCGTTCAATCACACTCCTCAGCCTACCCGGGAAAGTCTATTCAGCAGTACTGGAGTGGAGTATCCGACCGATGGTTGAACCTCAGAATCGGTAGGAACAATGTGGTTTTCGTCCCAGCCTCAGCACTCTTGACCAGTTCTACACACTCTACAGGATCCTGGAGAGAGCATGAGAGTTTGCCCAACCTGTCCACATGTGTTTGTGGACTTGGAGAAGGCTTTTAACCATGTCCTTCAGGATATCTTGTGGGGTGTGCTCGGAGAATATAGTATACCCATTGCTATGGGCTGTTCTGTCTCTGTATTGCCAAAGCCAGAGCTTGGTCCGCCTTGGCAACAAAATGTCAGACTCGTTTCCAATGGGTGGACTCTGCTAAGACTGTCCTTTGTCTCCGGTTTTGTTCATGATATTTATGGATAGAATTTCTAGGTGCAGCCAAGGCATTTGAGGGGTTCTGGTTTGGTGGCCAAAGGATCTCATCTCTGCTTTTTGCGGATGACCTTGTCCTTTTGGTTTCATTGAGCCGGGACCTCAAGCTTTTGCTGGAGCAATTCGCAGCTGAGTATGAAGCGGCCGGGATGAGAATCAGCACCTCCAAGTTCGAGGCCATGGTTCTCAGCCGGAAAAGGGTGGAACGCAGATGAGATATTGTGAGAAGTTCTGTCATTCGCGAGGAGCTCGGAATTGCTGCTCCTCCACATTGAGAGGAGCCAGGTGAGGTGGCTCGGGCATCTGATTAGAATGTCTCCCGAATGCCGCCCTGGTGTGGTGGTGCTGTAGGGACTATGTCTCTCGGCTGGTCTGGGAACACTTTGGTGTCCCCCCGGAAGAGCTGGAGGAAGTGGCTGGGTAGAGGAACCTAACTGCTTAGACTGCTGCCCCCGTGACTCAACCCCGGAACAAGCGGAAGAAGATGAAGATATAATATAATATAATATAATATAATATAACATCATATAATATCATATCATATAATATCATATCATATAATATAATATAACAACATGATATATATCATGTCGATTTCTCCTCTTTAACGTTTGATGGATTCATCCATTTCTTTCAACTAAGGCCTCTCAGGTATTTATTCAGTCCCTCATCATCTCAAGACTTGACTACTGCAATTCACTCTTGGCAGTTCTGCCTTTGAGCACCATTTGACCCCAGCAACTTATCTAGAATGTTGCAGCACTGCTTTATTTTCAACATTTCCAAGTTCTCCCACACCACTCCACTGCTACATTCTTTTCATTGGCTTCCTGTAGCTGCTCGCATTAGTTTTAGAACACTAATGCTAGCCTACAAAGCCAAGAGTGGACCTGCACCCTTCTACCTCAAAGCACTTTTTACACCCTGCAATGCATCTCGTTCTCTCCAATCCTCTAGCACTGCTAGATTGGTCCCTTCTTCTATCAAGGGACAAGGAAAACATACATCTAAACTCTTCTCTGTTCTGGCACTGAGGTTGTGGAATGAACTTTCTCTAGATG
>JAOUQZ010044735.1:0-11169 GCA_028564935.1 Neosilurus hyrtlii | reverse complement strand
CGCTCTCTCTCTCTCTCTCTCTCGCTCTCTCTCTCTCTCTCTCTCTCTCTCTCTCTCTCCCCAAGGTTGTCTCTTGTCTGAGAGGTTAATACTTGGTGAAAGTTGGTGATCAATAAAGTGCCAGAGGGAGGAGTAATTAATCCTTTCTCTCTTATTTCTGTCATTTCCTTATTTGTTTTGGCTCCGAGCACAGATCGATACGTTTTCATTTCAGCACTTGTGTGTATTAAAGTACCAGAACTCTAAAGAGAGAGCAAGAGAGAGCTCAGCAGGTCCATTCTGATTGGCCAGTCAGCAAACAATACAACATGGAACTGCTGGAATTTACAGAACAGACAGGAAAGTTCAGACTGACACGGCGAGAAAATACAACAAACTCTTTTTAGGCGTCTTTAAAGAAAGCACGCCAATGATGAGACAGCGTCGTGCGGAGCAACAATAAAATAAGAAAGTGAGGAAGCATATTGCATCTTATTCAACCATTCATTCATTTGCTGAACCTTTTAATCCCACTAGGGTCATGGAGAGGCTGGATCTTATCTCAGCCAACACTGGGTGAAGGTGGGGTACACCCTGAACAGCTCACCACCTTGGGGCAATTTCATTCATTCATTCATTCATTCATCCATTCATTCATTTTGTAAGCCGCTTAATCCTAATTAGGGTTGCGGGGAGGCTGGCGCTCATTTTAGGCAACTCTGGGTTAGGGTTAGGGTACACCCATAACAGCACGCCCGACCATCGCAGGGCCAGCAAACACAACTATTCACACTCACTCTCACACCTAGGGACAATTTGGAACAGCTAATTAGCCTGCTGCGAATGTCTTTGGACTGAGGGAGGAAACCGGTGTTCCCAGAGGAAACCCACGCAAGCAAGGAAAGAACATGCAAACTCCACACAGAAACGCCCTCACTGAGCACACAACTCAAAACCAGAACCTTCCTGTTGCAAGGCAAACATGCTAACCACTGCACCACCGTGCTACCCTAGGGACAATTTAGAACAGCCAATTGGCCAAATGTGCATGTCTTTGGACTGTGGGAGGAAACCGTGTTGTGGATGAATTCAGAGCCGGTAAGAACCATACACGAGCGCTAAACACATGAAACCACGCCTTATTCCAACACAGCACACACATAGCAGATGCTCAGTACCTGCACACAAGTCCTTACATGGAACATTTCTGTCTGTGTAGGTACTTCACTTCAATTTTTGGTTTTAAGTGTGAATGGTTGTGTGAGCCAGTGTTGGCCCTGCGTCAGACTGGTGAGCTGTTCAGGGTGTACCCTGCCTTCACCTAAAGTCAGATAAGATAGGCTCCAGCCTCCCCGCGACCCAAGTACGATTAACGGTTCAGTGAATGAATGAATGAATGAAGAACATTATTGTGAATTGCGGCTTTAGGGTTTCAGGTTTATTTTATCTATCAACATTAAAAATGTTCACGCCTGACTCTGTCCTGACTGCTTTAGTCAGCGCGTTGTCCCGTAATCATTCTCACAGTTTTCCAAAGTGTGTCAGTGTGAGGACGGCTGCACTGACCTACGGAGACTCTGGCTGTAATTGCTTTCTTATTGATTGACCAACAGTGTGGAGATGTGTGTGTGTGTGTGAGAGAGAGAGAGAGGGAGAGAGAGAGGGAGAGAGAGGGAGAGAGAGAGAAAGTTTCATTTTTAGACTTTGCAGTTGGCAGGAAGTTAACGTTGGTGATATGAATAATCTGTAAATATCCATCTTTAATAATACATTCTTTCCTCGGGTGGTGTTAGAACGAAGGTGGTAAAGAATTGTTTTACAAAACATCCTGTTTCTCAAGAAAAGGAGCCTGCATTTTCATCCAACTCAAAAAAAAATTACATATGTCCACACTGCAGAGCAAGTAGTTGGTTGAAGACATAAAAAAACACAAGGAGCAGGACAGCAAGGCACAGGAGAAGGCTGAGGAGGCCAAGGAACACCAGGAGAGGGCTGATGAGGCAAAGGAACACAAGGAGAAGGCTGATGAGGCAAAGGAACACAAGGAGAAGGCTGATGAGGCAAAGGAACACAAGGAGAAGGTTGAGGAGCTAGAGAAGCAGGTTGAAGAGGTAAAGGAACACAAGGGGAAGGCAGAGGAGGTAGAGAAGCAGGTTAAAGAAGCAAAGGAACACAAGGAGAAGGCTGATGAGGCAAAGGAACACAAGGAGAAGGTTGAGGAGGTAGAGAAGCAGGTTGAGGAGGTAGAGGAACGCAAGGAGAAGGATGAGGAGGTAGAGGAGCAGGTTGAGGAGGTTGATTTGGTTGATGAATAATAAACAAATGATTTAAACTTCCAGCAAGTTTAGCTCAAGGAATCCAGACAGTGGATGGGACGGTACTGAGAGAGCAACACCGTGAATCCTCACCGTTATCTTCTCTCTGGTTGATATTTACAGTAGAAGAACATTTGATACACTGCAAATCCTTGAGCTCCTTCACTATTTTGACTGGACAATTGCAAGAAGAAGTAGGTTGACAAGAGTTCCTAATAAACTGGACAGTGAGAATACCATATAAATAACGAGTCAGGGCCAAAAGATGGTGTTATGGCTCCCCCTGCTGGTTGAATTAGGAACTGCGTGTTTAATAATATTCAGTGGAAAGAAATACGGCCGTTAATTAGAATGATCACAACAGTCAATCAAGTGTCACTCAGAATATTACACACCTTTCACAGGATAACTTCTGCTTTCAACTGATCACATTCATTCAGTCCAGCACCTTACCCCAGGGCCACCACTGCCCCCTGAACTGATCACACTACAGCTTAATAAAATCAAAGTAAAAAAATATTCAATGACTAAAATAACAGAAATCAACAATTACTACCCTATTAATTTCTTCTTATAAAATAAAAATAAAATACATATCAACATAAAAGTAAATACTTAAAGTAAATGTTTTAGATTTTTAATAATAAAAAACTTCTTTAATGGTATAGTGTGTAATATGTTATCAATAATATAATATTTTAAGTTTTGGATAATCTGCACTCGTTAAAAAATAAAAGTCTCAGAATAAGCTGTTTACATGTAAATGAGGAGTGGGGCTCCTCTCTTGGAGGATGACGTCTGGCAGCGCTGTGTTTCTACAGTAGCCCAGAACCATGCAGGCAACACTTGGTTGGGATCTGGAAGCTCACCACTAGATGTCACTAGGTATCGCTAAATCTTACACATCGTACCTTTAAGAAACTTCTGTGGATAAATTCTAGAGTTCTATAAATTCAATAAATTCTCCAAAACGTTTCTGTGCTTATTTTTACTACACACCCTTATCTAAAATTATCTGAGATGCAGAAACAAGTCCAGAGTGATTATTTTTGGGCATGAGCTTGGCCCACAGTCTATCCCAGAATGCCAAAGAATGTTGGGGATCCTCAGGCCAGTCGATGTAGGTTTTCCTCTTGACCACCCATGCCAGCCTGTGGTGAGCAGACAGCTGTTTAGGTGAGGTCTTCTCCAGAAACACAACGACCAGGACAGCCCTGTGTTTCACCAGCAAGCGATGAGTGGCCAGCTTCATCCCTAAAGAGCACCACTTGTTGAGGAGGTAGTGACAGCCGAGCAGGCAAAGCATATAACGGCTCCTGTACAGACTTCCTAGGCTAAAAGCTAGTTCTGGAGCTGCCACTCACCGGGACAATTTACGACGGAGGCCTCGTCTGGACAAACAGTCCGCGCTGTGAGTAAGATTGGAAATGCTCGAAAAACATGTTCTTAAAAATTGATTCTTGAAAACTTGGATCTTTTCGGAATGCTAATAAATAATAATCGCGATTCAGACGTGAATCGTTTTTTTTTCGGCATCTCTAGTAGAGGAAAACGACTAACGAGAAAAGTAGAATCCCAAGAGAAGTCGAAGCGAATAATATGAATTCCACATGCACGAAGCAGGACTCGGTGTACTTCGCAAGTTTCAGATGCCGCTCATGTCTTGGCATGCTAATGCCCTCGACAGTACCTGAACTTGTCTTTGGTGCTTGGGCCATTCGTTAAACCATGCGTTGTCACAGCTACATCGGAGCACCAGGTTAATCAGAAAAAGATACCTCAGGTTTAAAGTGGCCTGGGCAAGTTTTCATTCACACTCAAGTCGTTGTATAAATGTACAGTCAGATATTTAGGTGACTTCAAGTCTTTAGTTAGTTCCTCACTCAAGGAAGGAATTTGGGATCTGCAGCCACTCTGAACTTTCAGCATTGTCGGGCGTAAAAGTGTATTAAGGCCGACCAGATCAACAAACGTGGACATAAATTGAGATCTCAACACATGTTTTCCAAGGATTTGAAGTATTTCCCAGCAAACTGAACCGCACAGCAGCTGTTTGAATGTAGCGGTAAGATTAACCATCAACAGAAAGAACGGCTTCTCGCAGTCTAGAAAATTGACAATATGTCCATAGATTTGAAAATGGACCCCAGTTTTCAGGGCACCTTGTTCATCGGATGGCTACAGGAGCCAATAATGAGCTTTGTGAGGTTGACTGGGAAGCGACCAAACAGAAGGCCAGGATTGATCTCAGCCTGTGCAGTCTCAGGTGATGGATTTCTGAGACACCCGACTGAGAATTTTCTTAACGAGGATAAATTGGCAGATGGCTCAAAATATTTCACTTTGTTTTCAGCCCATATACCCAGCGAGGTCAGGGATTGGGAGACTTCTAGAAAGATCCAAGAGTTCTGTACCACAGCTGTACAAGTCCAAGACTTTTAGCTGCAGCCAAGCAGAGATTTTTGATTTGAGGAGGAACCATGGCAAGATCCACCTTCACGTCACGAACATCTATAGAGTCTGCGGTAAAGTTCCCCATCCTGCAATTTAGATGGCTTGCACTGTCAAGTAGGTCCGCATCTTCATAAACAAGACATTTTTCAGACATGCAGCACGTAGCTGAAGATTGCAGGAGCACAGAGAGGAACCGAAACAATCACCAAATCAACAGACTCCATTGTTTTTTGAGAATCTGATCGGATTATGCATGAGTGCAGTCTATGTTTGGTGAAACGGCCCAAGAAGTCATGAAGAGATGTCTCGAATACAAAGAGTTTCTGGAGTTGCTCGAGCTTTTGCTGCCCCTCTGACAAAGTTCTCATTTTTTCAGAAGAGGAAACCAGAATCAACAAACCAACGTTACAACCACGTCTCGTGCATATGCGCATACATTGGAGAGCCACAGATCTTCACAGTATGTTTCAGTACCCAATTCTAACTATAAGCTTGAGGAATGTGTCAAACCTCAAACCGTTGGGCTGAAGCACAAGAAGTTCTCCAGCCACCTGGGATTAAATTGCTTGGGATTAATGAATTCATTCCACAAGAACTTTGAAAAGGCAGTTTATCTCATGGGTGGCTTCTTCAATACTTCCTGCATTTCATTAAATATTACTATTGTCTGGTCATGATTCATGATGGAGGCACAGTGGTGTAGTGTGGGTTTGAGTCCTGGGCTCAGCATGGGCGTTTCTGTGTGGATTTTGGATGTTCTCCCTGTGCCTGCATGGGTTTCCTCTGGGTACTCTGGTTTCCTCGAACAGGCCAAAGACATGCACATTAGGCTAACTAGCTGTCCCAGGTCTGAGTGTAAGTGTGAATAGTTGTGTGTGTGTTGGACTTGTGATGGATTGGCGAGCTGCTCACGCCATACCCAGCCTTCACCCAGAGTCGGCTGAGATAGGCCCCTAATAGGATAAAGCGGACCAGCAAAGAAATAAATGAATATTTTTGGTTAACAGTATGGAATAGCTTGCGTCCTGATCCTCTTCTCCACTGATCCCACTCATATCCATCCCTCAACCTGACCCTTTCTTGCTGTATTTGTACATTTGTACCCCCCCCCCCCCTTCTGATTCTTGTTCCCACCATCCCACCCAAACTGCGTTCATTTTCTTTAGGAACAAAAAGTTTGCCCCGGGCATTTTTGGTTTTGTTGCTTGGTGGGAGTTGTTTTTTCCAAGGCTCCCTTGTCTTTGACCCCTGAGAGGCCTGCTGTCCTACTGTGTCGAATCCTCCTGCATCAAAGGATCCATCACCTGAAGAGGGAATGCATTACAATACCAGTTCACCTTCCTTTCCCTTTCTTAAAGTGAATATGTATGACCCCCATGACCCTGCCATGACCTGCTGGAACCTCGGGCTCTTATTCTTCATAATGCTCAGAAGTCTGATTTCTGATTCTGAACCCTTTTGATTTTAGAGCACAATGTTTGTAGTTTTGTATTTAGAACAATGGAAACAGGTTTCTGACGGCAGGTGGATGTGCCTTGGTGGGGGTCGATATAAGAGACAAAAACAGACACTGATATTCATCGCTTTGTTTTGTGGTGTTGGAAAAAACCAACATCACGTGAGCTGGTGAGGTGTTGAGCCACCTTGAGAACTTCCAGGTCTTCCATGCTTCTTTTGACGGCAGTGATGACCACTGTTGCTTCAGAAGATCTTCCCTCAGTTGGTGTCTTGACGATGGAGATATAGACTGTTGACGAGATCTTCACTCCAAAATCTCCTCTCGATGTTGAATTACTCTGAAAGCTTTTAACTTTTAAAGTCATAGTACACCATTTACATATTTATCCTTCTTAAAGAATGAGGGTGGAAGGTCTGCCAGACAAAGTTGGTTGCTTGAATAAAAAAGGCAACTACATTTTTTTGTGGTGTTTTTTGAATGATGTTTCACCTTTGATCCAAAAGTCTTTTTCAGTTCTAAAGTGTCAGTCTCATATAACCAGAATTACTTCTTGGTATTTGACAGTAGGTGATTGATTTATTGAGTGATCTAGTGACCTACCTACCTACCTACCCACCCACCCACCTACCTACTTACCTACCTACCTACCTATCTATCTATCTATTTATTTAGTTATTTAGTTTTTTATTTGGGGGGGGGCATCCAGCATTATCTCACAAGTGTTCTGCACACTTCCATTGGAATACGTAAGAGCCGGGGAGCGACCTTGAGAACCGGGAGAGTGTGGCCTCCACCCACAGAAAGTTTTGTTGAAAATTACAGTGGATCAAACACCGGATCAATTCAAACCCTGCAACTGTCAATGCATTTGTCAGGAAAACGCAGCCTACTGGATGGTGGCTACATTCCATTCATATGGAAGAGCAACTGCTACGTACACATACCAGTTTCTCCCCGTAGTCAGGACAATAGACACAATGTCGACACTTACAATTTCCAGGCAAGCACATGTTTCATCCTCCCATATTTTTGCGAGCTCGCCCCAAAATACACCGGAATGGCCACACTGGTCCCAGTTACAGCTCTCACAAATCATCCAGCTATAGAAGACCTTAGCACTAGAGCTGATGGAGAGTTCCAGATGTTTAAACTTAGGTGGGGTTGACACCTTGAGAGTCCTGAGAGTCGTTAACACACCCTGCCAATATGGAACGTTAGGGTCACCAGAGCCAAAGTGTGACTCATTTGCAAGACATCTCCAAGTTTTGTTATCATTCATACTGGCGATTCCCACACTGGACCTGGATGACTCCTGGTCCTGCACATTTTTGTTTTTTCCCTGCACTTGATCTCAGGAAGAGCCTTCATGAACTTTTCAGCAGACGCAGGTGTGTTGGGTGCACAGAGAATGCTAAATATAATGTGCAGGACCTGGGGTTCCTCCGGTTCAAGGTTGGGAACCTTTGAATTGTGTTACAGCAGCAATATGCTGTAGTGGATCTGTCACTGTTAAGGATAGATAATTGTCTCCTTGTGAAAAACTTCACATATCCTTGAGTATATAGGGTTTTTTTTCTTTCCCCATGAGTCACGGTTTAAGTTTTGACTGAAGAAAGTATAATATAATCAAATAAGTATGCTGCTATTAGACAAAACTACTATTATAGCTGCTGTTATTAAAAAAGCACCTTCAGTTCAATCAGATGGAGGAATTCGACAGTGTTGGGGTGTGTTAATGTTTAACCAATGCCAGCCAGTCCATCATTTCTAAAATGTAGGAAGATCCCAGTCGAGATGTATTGACATTGCATTTGCATTGTGGGGTTTTAAGTGTGTGTGTGTGTGTGTGTGTGTGTGTGTGTGTGTGTAGGCTGTTGGTTAAACATTACAGGGCAATGTATTATTATGTAAGGAATCACCTCTGGCCTCGTGGGCAGTAGTGTGGCTACTGAAGAGGCTAACATCAGCCCACACACATCGTTAATGCTCTTACTTGAATCTGCACAGATGCCAAGGAACTGAAATCCAAATATTTGTACATAAATAGACACAAAATGGCTGGAATTTATTAATGAAGAGAATTATGCATGGAGTAAGCATCTGTTTCTATAAATATAACAGCAAGCTCTTATAAGTGATGATCAACGAAGGGGCAGGAAATGTAATTCGCTAGTTTGCTGTTCAGGTTTAATACAAGTTTAATGCAAGTTGTGATGTATGAGTAATTAAAAATCATTTCTTTTATTTTCAATTCCATTTTTATTATTATTTTCTCACTCACTCACTCATTTGCTGAACAGCTTAATCCTACTAGGGTCGCAGGGAGGCTGGAGCCTATCTCAACCAACAAACTCGAGTACCCATAGAAAACCCATTCAACCATACATAAGGAGAACATGTAAACTCCACACAGAAACACCCGAGCACAGGACTCGAACTCAGGATCTTCTTGCTGTGAGGCGGACATGCTAACCACTTTGCCACTATGCCGCCCAATATTACTATATTATTATTATTATTATTATTATTATTATTATTATTATTATTATTGTTGTTGTTGTTGTTGTTATAGTTGTTGCTGTTGTTGTTTTTGTTGTTTTTATTATTGATATTAGAAATATATAATAATAATAAATTACATAATTATTAGTTATTCTTTTGTTATTTGCTTATTTATTTATTAAAATGATTATATTATTATTATTATTATTATTATTATTATACTATTATTAATAATAACAGTAACAAAAGAATTAATAAGAGAAGTTAGTATACAGAAAAAGAGAGGGAAAGAGAGAGGGAGAGATCTAGAGAGAGGGGGGGAGACAGAGAAAGAGAGAGCAAGAGAGAGAGAGAGAGAGGAGACCAAAGCCGTTGCCTTTTTGTTTTCCTATAAAAAAGCCTCATAAAAGACGAGTCCTTAATTGCTGCTCTATAAAATTAGCATATGCAAACTTGCTGGATTTCCTCCTCTCCATCCCCGCTTTTGTCTCTGTACTGACCCCTTTCACTACCATTTGCTCTTTTTTATTTGCTTTTTTTTTTTGCCTGTACTCTTATTGATGAGAATAAAGAAAGAGAGGAAAGTGACAGGATTGCAGCAGCTCTTTATTGCTCCTCCCTCTCTTTAGTCACGCATCGTTCTGATGTCTTTCTTAAAAAAAATAAACTTCTCTCTCTCTCTCTCTCTTCTCTCTCTCTCTCTGGGCTGTGACCTCTTTAACCTCCACAAGCAAGTAATCATTATCTGTAGTACCACTTTTTCTCATCTTATTCTCATCTTATTCTCTTCTTATTCTCATTTTATTCTCTTCTTATTCTCTTCTTATTCTCATCTTATTCTCTTCTTATTCTCATCTTATTCTCTTTTTATTCTCTTCTTATTCTCTTTGTATTCTCATTTTATTCTCATCTTTCCAAGTCCTCATAACCTATGTACAGCCCCCAAAAATGTCTACATATCCACAAGTTATGGAACATAAAATTAAAGTCAGAGAGACTGCGTGTCATTCAGTGATTCATTCAGTGTAGAGCAAATGAGTGTGTCAGGATTTAAGTGATTCAGTAAATGAGAGTGAGTGAGTGATTCAGTGACAAAGTAAGTGAGTGATTTAGTGAGTCCATATGTGTTTAAGTGATTCAATGAGTCATTAAATGTTTGAGTGATTCAGTGAGTCATTAAGTGTTTGAGTGAGTCATTAAGTGTTTGAGTGATTCAGTGAGTCATTAAGTGTATGAGTGATTCAGTGAGTGGATGATTAAATCCCTGAGTTATTGAATGAGTTACTGAGTGCATGAGTGAATCGGTGAATCATTAAGACACTGAGTAAGTCAATAAGTCAGTGAGTGAGTCATCAGGTGAGCGATGGAGTGATTCGGTGACTGTATGGTTGAATGAATCAATCAGAGAGTCATTAGTAGAGTGAGTGTTGCACTGGTCAGTCAGTGCGTGAGTCATCAGTAAGTGTTTCAGTTTCAGTTTCGAATCAAATAATAAGTGAATGACTGTAATTAAATCTGTGAGTGTGTGAGTGATGTCATAAGTGAGTGAGGAAGTACTTCAGTGAGTGACAGGATGAATCAATGAATCAGTAAGCAGTGACAGGTGATTCAGTAAGTGGATGAGTCAATCAATGCGTACCATAATAAGTTAGTGAATCAGTGAGTAAATGAATCAGTAACTGATTCAATAAGTAAGTGATTCATGAAATGAGTGAGTGAATCAGTTAGAGTGTGTGTACTGTAGTGAGAGTGTGAATGAATGATTCACTGAGTCAAATGAGTGATTGAGTGCCATCCCAACACACACACACACACACACACACACACACACACACACACACACACACACACACACACACACTCCAGATGGGGAATGCATTGAGCACTTCTGTTTTTTCTCCCCCGTCATTTACGATGACCCATAAACCTGTTTTCAGATTTAATTCTTCCAGCAGCTGTGCAGACGGCAGCCATGCACCATTCACGCAACACATCAGCAGGAACAGATGCGCACAAGCAAGTCATGTCAGCGTATGCTGGTGTTTTAATATATAAACCTTAGAAATTGCTGACAGGGTGTGATTCAGGCCTCCCTTCGATAAAACCTTATCAGGAACGTTCCGTTCGTCTTGCACTGAGAAAAAAAGAAAATTCCTCTGTCTGTAATTGATACTGGATACTCCTTGCTTAAAGTGTGGTAGCATAACCTTGATGGTTATGATGATGTCATACTGTCAAAATTTGGTTGAGCTGCTGCTATTCAACAGTCGGCTCTTATAACCAATCACAATCATCAGCGCTGTGGGAGATTGTGTTTCTCTTGCGCCGTTGTTGTGGTCACACTTTGAAACAGTTGGCTTCCTACTCAAAAGCCTCCATTGTTGCAAATACACACTTCTGTCACCTCTCTCTCTCTCTCTCTCTCTCTCTCTCTCTCTCTCTCTCTCTGTCTCTGTCGCC
>JAOUQZ010044734.1:0-11169 GCA_028564935.1 Neosilurus hyrtlii | reverse complement strand
TTTTTTTTTTTTTTTTTTTTTTTTTTAATTTTAAATAATTTGTATATTTTTTAAAAGCCCGATAGGGGAAACACAGCAATTGGTTTTTTTTTTGTTTTTTTTTTAATCCTAAGTGGTTGTGCAGATGAGTGAGATGATGAGTGTTCTCTCGGGTTTGTCTCATGATATTGAAATAATCATTGAAAGGGCTGCAGTAATGACAGAATTAATTGAAAATGCTACATTTTTTATAAATTCCTATTACTACAGAATTTTAAGTAACTACATGACATTCATGTTTACAAAATGTTGCCGTGAAGAGAATTTTCATGGCTTATTGTGGATAATATGTTCAATATGATAAACTATTAGTAAATGTTTTAAAATTGATGTTCACAAAAAAAACTTAGTCCATTTTTTAATGCCTATAAAGGAAATGTATTGATTGTTACATTACTTGACCTGTATTTTTTATTCATGTTTAAAGCACACACATACATACATTCATTATATAACACAAATTAACCAGAATCATGAATCGATATCACAGCTAAAATGTCATGACATATTAGTCAACAGAAGGTTCAAGAGGATTATTTGTTTATTTATTTGAGTATAACTTGTATAACTCTATACGTAACAAATATACAAAGTTGAGGGGCGCTCATAGAGAGCAAGGTACCTCCGCCAGGCATAAATGATTATAACCTGGCATAGTTAGAATGAAATGTCTTCCCCTAGTGGGTCTGATGTTCATTTTGCCCCATATTAAACAAGAGGCATATTTCTGGAAGTTTTTTGAATATAACCACAAATCCGTAGATAACTTCTCCTGGCGTAACATAGCCTCTCCTGGCGGAGGTAATAAGCATAGGAGTTGAAGGTGTGGGGTGAGGTGCTGAAGGGGAACCTCGGTGTGGCTGGAGAGCTGTCCTTTTTGAGAGGGGTCACTGTTGAGGCCTTCCACGTGTGGAGGGAGTGCTTCATTGTTGCTAAAGTGTACTGACAGACGCTACCAAGCCACGGAGATACGTAGCTCATGACAGCCTCAGTTTTCTTCTCATGTAGCTTCGGCAGCCCTTTAGTGATGTGGCAGCCAAGATGCTGTGAATCAGATGGCACTTTTAGGGGATTGCTGCCTAGAGAACAGGGGTAAGGGGTTCTGGGTAGTGGGTTTAAAAAACAATGTTCATTAGATGTTGCGGTGCCCCGTGAAGCCCAAAGGTTAGAACCCGGTATTGCTCGTGGCCAATGGCAATGCTGAAGGCAGTATTGGGCATAGCAGTGGGGGTAAGAGTAAGCTGGAAGTAGCCCTTCTTGAGATCGAGAGAGTACGTGAACCAGACTTTCCTCAGCCAATCAATAGGGTGATCCACACAGGGCAGGGGGAACCATCGAGCTTGAAATTTTATTTTCTGTAGACAGAATGACAGGCATGGGGACCATAACAGTGAGGCAAGACCATTTGACATTTGAGAGCGCTGCTGCAGTGGCGTGGATGTGGAGCTGTCCTTTTCAGCACCACTGTCGCAGCTCAGCAAGGGCCGCTTGCCCACTAAACTCACGGTTAGCTGCAGTGACTAATTCTGAATTCAGTACGGCCTTGACTTTTTTTTTTTTTTACGTTTTCACAACTTTAAAAGATGCATTAACACAGTGGTGTGGGTTTTATGCTCTCAATTATTCACCTCAAGGGGGGTGGATATCACTGTCTAGTACCTTCAACATTCTGTTTTGGAATAGTCCTCTTTGTTATTCTTTGTCTTGATCAATTATTACTTTGCTATGTTTTTAGACCAGTGATGCTAATAACAACACACTATAAAGTAAACCAAAACTGAACTGAAAACCGCACTCATTGTGTCGTGTGTTCACAGGTGAAATACATCCACTTCTGGAGACAGGGGGAGTAGCAGAGACTCTTCACTGCATCCAGGGCCATTTTTCTGCTCATCATTCTGTTGTATGACGTCAAACCAGTGAAACTCTCATTCGATTGGTCAGGTAATCATTTCTGCATTCAACTTAGCCTGAGAAGTGTTCAGTGGGGTAAAGTTAAGATCAAAGCTAGGTTTAGGTGTGGATTCTTAAATACAAATGATTCATTTAATAATCAAGCTTCTGCTGTGATTTTCAAGATCTGTGAACTACGTTTAAGTAAGTTTAAGTGTTGATTGCGATATTGTGTTTATTTTAGAATGTTCTCATTTCACTGTATCCCTTTTTGATTTACTTATTTTTAGTTACTGAGGCTTAGTTATTATTTTATTAAGCAGTGGCCCCAGTCTTGTTGGTCCATGATGGAAACTGAAAAACGAATGTGATTTTTTAAAAAAACACTGACTGGCAACCAGCCACCAGCTCCACTGGAATAAAGTAAGCAAAATAAATATGCTAGTACATAGAATGTACAGTGGTCTGCAAAAGTATTCATACCCCTTGAACTTTTACACATTTCATCACGTTACACCCACAAACATAAATGTATTTTATTGGTATTTTATGTGATAGACCAACACAAAATGGAGCATAATTGTGAAATGGAAGGAAAATATGTGGTGTTCAACATTTTTTTACAAAAAATAAAATAAAATAAATCTGAAAAGTGTGGCATGCATTTGTATTCAGCCCCTTGAGTCAATACTTTGTAGAACAACTTTTCATTCCAATTACAGCTGAAAGTTTTTTAGGGTGTGTCTCTACCAGCTTTGCACATCTAAAGACTGAAAGTTTTGCCCATTTTTCTTTGCAAAATAACTTAAGTTCAGTCAGATTGGATGGAGAGCGTAGGTGAACAGCAATTTTCAAGTCTTGCCACAGATTCTCAATCAAGTTGCCATTTGATTTAGGTCTGGACTTTGACTGGGCCATTCTAGCCCATGAATATGCTTTAATCTAAACAATTTCATTGTAGCTCTGGCTGTTTGTTTGGGGTAGTTGTTCTGCTGGATAGTGAACCTTTGCCCCAATATCTTTTGCAGACACTAACAGGTTTTCTTTCAAGATTTCCTGTATTTGGCTCCATCCATCTTCCCATCAACTCAGACCAGTTTCCTTGTTCCTGTTGAAGAAAAGATCCCAACATGTTTCACAGTGGGGATGGTGTTAGTTTTCTGCCACACATAGCAATTTACATTCAGGTCAAAAATTTTTATTTTTTTCTCATTTGACCAGAGCAACCTGTGTCCCCCACATGGCCTGTGGCAAATTGCAACCGAGACTTCTTATAGCTTTCTTTTAACAATGGCTCTCTTTTTGCCACTCTTCCATAAAGGACAGATTTGTGGAGTGTACGACTAATAGTTGTCCTGTGGACAGGTTCTCCCCCTGAGCTGTGGATCTCTGCAGCTCCTCTAGAGATACCATGAGCTTCTTGGCTGCTTCTCTGATCAGTGCTCTCCTTGCCCATCCAGTCAGTTAAATGGACGGCCATATCTTGGTGGTTTTGCAGTTGTACCATTCTCTTTCCATTTTCATATGATGGATTGAACAGTGCTCTATGAGATGCTCAAAGCTTGGGATATTTTTTATAACCTAACCCCTCTTTAAACGTATTTACAACTTTATCCCTGACCTGCCTAGTGTGTTCCCTGGGCTTCATGATGCTGTTTGTTCACTAATGTTCTCTAACAAACCTCTGAGGCCTTCACAGAAAAGCTGTATTTATACTGAGATTAGATTATACACAGGTGAACTCTGTTTACTAATTAGGTGACTTTTGAAGGTGAATGGTTGCACTGGATTTTATTTCGAGGTATCAGAGTGAAGGAGGCTGAATACAAAAAATGCACACCACAATATTTCAGGTTTTTATTTGTATAAATTTTGAAAACCATGTATCATTTTCCTTTCACTTCAAATGCACCACTTTGTGTTGGTCTATCACATAAAATCTCAGTAAAATAAATGTATGTGGTTGTAATGTGACACAAATGTGGAAAAGTACAAGGGGTATAAATACTTTACAAACCACTGGAAGTTAAACGACTTAACATGGGTATTTATTTTATTCATGATAACCTTGTTAATGAAGACATATTTATTTGGCTTATTTTTATTTATTTGTTTGTTTTTTTGATGAAAGAAGGCTGGCTTGTCTTCACTCTCCAATTTCCAGCAAAGTGTCATTATGGTCTGCCAGCATCATGTACATTTTTGGAATTTGGTAGATGCCCTTAGCGACACAACTGAGCGGTTGAGGTTTAAGGGCCTTGCTCAAGGGCCCCACACTGGCAGGCCTAATAATACTGGACCCCTGACCTCCTGAGCAGTAACCACTGAGCCACCACTGCCTACACTGTTCACTTAGGAGTCCATACATGAAGTTTCACTTATTAGTCTCTCTTTCTTCTTACTCTTTATGAAGGAGAGTGGATATTGCAGTCAGTAAATCTACTCCAGAGATGTTTACATTGCTAGCTCAAAAAACTGGGCATTGATGTTATGGAGGGGGAAGGCACGGTGATGCAGTGGTTGAAACATCTGCCTAACAGCAACAGGGCCTGAGTTCCATTCCCTGGGTTTGAAAAGTACTTATTCTTTTAATAAAAAAGGTAAACTTGATCAGAAAGTCAGTCTAGACATATTGGTGGAAACAGTGGGATTTTTAATGGAATATCTACATAGGTGGACAGAAGCCCTTTTTCAGCAACTACCATATTTGTGTCCCAATGGTACATTGTGTTTGCTAATTTAAGTTTAACATGTTAAAAGCATGATTAAGAATTACAAAACCCTTTTACAGTGATGTCATAAAGAAGCAATGAAATTGTTTAGGTGAGTTGAATATCTGGAGAATCAGCATTTGTTAGTTTGACTGCAGACTCAGAATTGTCTGAAAAAAGAACATTCTTCTGAAATTCAACAGTCATTTGTTCTGAGAAATGAAGGCTGTTCCATAGGAAAAACAAGAAACTGCAGATCTCATACAACAGTGTGTACTACTCCCTTCACAGAACAGCGCAAACTGGCTCCAACCAGGATAGAAAGAGAAGTCTGAGGACCTGGTGCACAACTGTGCAAGAGAACAAGTACATCAGAGCCTCTAGTTTGAGAAACAGATACCTGACAGGTTCTAATCGGCAGCGTTATCAAATAGTAACCGCAAAACACCAGTCTCAACTTTAACAGCAAAGAGGGGACTCCTGGCGTTGCAAAGAAAAAGCCATGTATCTGAGACTGGTCAATAAAAAGAAAAGATTAAGATGAGCAACAGAAGACAGACATTAGACAGAGGAAGATTAAGAAGGAAAAAAGTGCTACAGATAGATTAATCTAAGTTCAAGATGTCTGGGTCATAAAGACCAACATTTGTAAGACACAGAATAAAGGAAAATATTCGGAAGAAGCTTGATGCAATTTTTCAAACATGGTGGGGGGGATTTGATGGTCTGGGAATACTTTGGTGGTGGTAAAGTGGAATATTTTTACAGGAGAAAAGGGATCATGAACAGGTAAGGCCAGTCTAACTTGCAGTAGGTGCTTCAGGAAGCATGGGGCGAAATTTCTACATCTTACCTTCACAAATTGACAGCTAGAATGACAAAGATCTGCAAGGCTGTAATAGATACAAATGAAGGTTTTTACACAAAAGCGAAGTTTGAAGGACAAAATTATTATTATTTAAGTTATTATTTATAACCTTGTCGATGTCTTGAATATGTTGCATATTCCTTTTACAACTCTTGATGGATGGAAGTTTGTATTTTCGTAGAAATTATGAAATGTCCTGGGTGACCCCAGACTTTTATACTGGTTGTGTCTGTGTGTGTTTTCATCACATTGCAGTGGGCTGATAATGCAGTAATATATTCGGTTGACATAGACTCCATGTACCATGTCTACTTCCTTCAAGAACATTCAGAACTGATGGTGATTTGGGATTCGTGCCTGAAGAAAATTCAATGTTTTCGTGACACTGGTCATTATGTCACCCAATTCAAAAATCTTGCCACATATATATATATATATATATATATATATATAAATAATTTATGTATTTGTTTGTAAAATAATTTTTTTAAACTGATATCAATGACTATTTGATTTTCTGATCATTTGCTTTACTTGAATGTATGAAAGTCTAATGTGGCTAAAAGATGAACTTAACATTTTGTCTGTGACTTTACCAAATAAAACTACTATCCCTACTGTTAGCAAGAAATCAAATAAACTGTTGACATTTCAAAGTAACATTTATTTTCTCAAATAAAAACTTAGATGATCTTTGAAGAACAAGTAAAATGCATCACCAATTCCATAAAAAAAAATCAATGCTTCATGTTTACAGAGAAAACACTGACAAGTAAAGGGAGGTCGAGGTTGGGAGACATCACAAAACAAACAAAAGCCGTCAAACGTTTTAAACAATCCATTTAAAATCAAAATAAATGAAATGCTCTGACAGTCAGACTGGATGTAAATGTAAACAGTGATAGGCAGCAATGAACAAAAATAAAAGCTTTTAGAAATGAGAGCTGATCACACCTTTTAGAGGTCAAAACAAGGAATTCTCTGGAATGTTACATCTGACAGGTTAATTATATGAATTAAAAATCTTAACAATTAACCAAACAATTCACTCCGATGGACCAGAGGTGAAGCTTTAGCATTAGCTCCCTTAGCAGACCAGGCTGTTGTTTCATACTCTGTGCATGCACCATCGCTGTGCTGATTAGGTTTCAGATGATTTAAAGAGATTAGAGATTTATGTTTCCTTTTATGACTTCTGCAGAACATTTGCGACAATCTACAATGTTGACATTTTGCTCGGAAGCAGTCAAGGCGGCTCATACCGGTGACTCTTCGATTGTTTTGACCGTCGCAGCTGTATGACGTCACAGGCGCGACAGCTCAGTTGGGAAAACGAGGCTGAACAGTCGTCTCTAATCGGCTGTTTTGTCGGCTAAAATTTAATCGCTGGGATTATCTGTGTGACGTCACAAGTGCCACGATTCGATCATTATCCCGCATCCCTATAAATGTGCTCCATTTTACACTAAATAAATGCCATTGAATCACTTCTGTAGATGTTCTGAGATTGTTGTATCACTGATCATCCATTGGTATAAATATATTTTGGAATATTATCACCATGTTCATCTTTTGTATAGAATTAGATGTGACTGTCACTTCCGCCAACCTCCCTGAGGATATGTAATATTATACTTGTACATGTATCAGTAATCAAGTAGCTGTAAAATGTAATTATTAGTTGTGAATAGCTGAAATTATTGCCAGTACAACTCTGAAAAGGCCGGCGCCTATCTTAGCCGACTAGACGACGGCAAGGTACACCCTGAACAGCTCGCCAAACCATTTCAGGGCCAACACACACAACCATTCACACACACTCACAACTAGGGTCAATTTGGAACAACCGATTAGCCTATTTTTCATGCTTTTGGACTGTGGGAGGAAACCGGATTACCCGGTGGAAACCCATGCAAGCACGGGGAGCACGTGCATACGCCACACAGAAACGCCCGAGCACAGGAATCGAACCCACGCCTTCTTGCTGTGAGAAAGATGCACTAACCACTGCACCACCATGCTGCCACTCTGTAAACGACATTTTAAAAAAGATTCAGTTTCGGACACTCCTGTCATATTTGGGGTTCCAGTGGATAGTTTTCAAGGTTGTGTGGCAGTTGCTTTTTGCATTTCCTCTTTCGCCTGTCCAGCCAAGTTCTAAAATTTTTTTTTATTGAAATAATACAAATTTACACTACTTATGGTAAACATATTTTTTAAAAGCTCTCGCTGGTCACATAAAACCAGTTGTCTGCCTGGATTTCTCACACTGGACTAGAGTTGTGACATGTGATCTAGATAATTTTCTAGCATTTTATGCTTAAAATCTAAAAATCATTTTACCTCCACTAATACAATAATCTTCAAAATTGGGTCCCGCAACGTCCGACCGGTTTGGTGGTGAAGGGTCACATTTTGATAGCACAGTTTTAACGAAGTACCATTGTCTGATGCAAATTGAGGTATGATGTCAGTTTCACTGCTGCTGCTTTTATTTGTCTTTTGTAGCTTCATTAGTGGTATGAGCTAACTATGTTTGTCATGCCCTCAGAATATCAAGTTTCCATGGAGACAGAATCAGCTCTGGGCCTAAAGCGCAGGTTTGAGGAGGTTGACAGTAGTTCACCATGCTCGATGCTTAAAGAATCTGATGATGACATCTCAAGCAGTGACAGCGTGGATAGCTGCGACAGTCTCAATGCCCCCTGCAGCTCCCTCACACGTAAGATGCCAACAAAGATCAACTGATAGTCACAATGTTAATGCACCAAGATCTACATTTCTGCTTAGTGACATTATAGATTACGTTTTTCAGTAACTGCACTGTCAACCTGTAGAACTGGAGCCTAGCCTGCAAACACTGGGTGAAATGCAGGATTACATACACACAAACACATATAAACAGACAATTTACTGTAGCCAAACAACATACCATGTTTTTAGGATATGGGAGACAGGTACAGCCCCTTCTAAAAGTATTGGAACAGCAAGGGGAATTATTTTTTGTTTGCTGTCCACTGAAGATGTCTGGTTATAAGGAGAGATTAGAGAGAGAGATCAGAGATCTTTTATTCCCTGATATTTACAATTGAACATTACACATGTAACATATTTTATATCAAACCACCCATGAACATGGGGAGAATATGCAAAACTGCACCTTGTAAGGAGTAATATGAGCTTCATTAGAAAAAATGTTTATGCAACATGCTATTATTGTCAATGGTTACAAGTTTATTTTTAAACTCAGCCGATCATAGCACATGACTACTACTACTACAATAGTTCCATTGACTCTCATTTGAAATGCATATTTATGTTTTATACATATATAGAATATACACATATATTCTTTCCCAGGTCACTAGATATGGACAATTCTGTGCTCTGATTGGCTAATCTAGTACTAGGATATCAGCTCATATACAGTGACCATAATGTCACCATTAAAATAAAAAACCCAGAAATGTTCAAGAGCCATTTATATTTTTAAAAATTTTTAACAGGTAGGCAATTTTTATTGTATTTATTAACCAATTGTGAGTTTTTCGGAAACCGGAAGTGATGTAATCCATCCACTAGCAAACTGGATGTGACATAATGCTATAGCATCCACTAGTTCCACTAGCAAACTGAAATTGACATAACGCTATAGCAGCCACTAGTTCTACAAGCAAACCAGAAGTGTTGCTAAGTCTACTTAGGATCTACTTCCGGCGCCGTCAAAGTCGGCCACCGTCGCAACTGCCGCAACACTTTTTTCTTTGTTTCTTTTTTAAGGTAATTTTAACACATGGAACCGGCAAATTTAACAACATGGAGTGCATTTGTTACGATAGGGATACTCTTATTTCTATTGGTGTACAATGTTCTCACAATTCGACATTTTTAATCCCGGATCCGAGCTGGCGGAAGGAGATCCTGAGGGAGAACGAAGGACGGGACCTGAAGCCGTGGCACCGGGGGAAATGAGCCGGCGTCAGGAACAGGCTGAGAGCTCGTGCACACCGCACACCTCTGCCCAGCATTCTGCCTGCCAACGTCCAGTCTCTGGAGAATAAGCTCGACGACCTCAGGGCTAGGGTAAAGTTCCAGAGAGACATTCGGGACTGCAATCTGCTCTGCTTCACCAAGACATGGCTGAACCCAGCGGTGCCGGACCACGCCATCCAGCCAGCCGAGTTCTTCAAAAATCAAGGAGAGGCGGTGTGTGTTTAATGGTGAACAGTAGCTCGTGCAACAGCGCGAGCATTGTTCCTCTCACGCGCTCCTGCTCACCCAACCTGGAACTACTAACCATCAAATGTCGTCCTTTTTATCTACCTCAGGAGTTTACTTCAGTCATAGTCAGCGCCGTTTATATTCCACCTCAGGCGGACACGGACACTGCTTTATGCGAGTTGCATGAAGCTCTCACACAGCACCAGACACAACACTGGGACGCTGCGATTATTGTGGTGGGGGACTTCAACAGTGCCACACTCAAATGCACAGCGCCAAACTTTTACCAGCACATCAGCTGCCCCACCAGGGGTGAAAGGACTCTGGACCACAGCAACACTACAGTGAGGGACAGTTACAAGGCTCAATCTCGCCCTCTGTTTGGGAAATCTGACCACGCCGCCATCTTCCTCATGCCTAAATATAAACAAAGGCTCAAGCAGGAAGTTCCAGCTCGGACGGAGGTGTCACGCTGGACGGAGCAATCGGCGGCAAGTGGTTGTGGGATTCGTAGGAAAACTGGTGGACAACACGGTTCAGAAAACCACTATCAGACCATTTCCGAACCAGAAGCCGTGGGTGAATAAATCTGTCCGCGAAGCTTTGAGATCCCGTTCCGCTGCGTATAACACGGGGCCCGCCAGCGGAAACATGGACAAGCACAAGACTGCAACCTACAGTGTGCGCAGAGTGGTGAAGGAGGCGAAGCAGTGCTATGGACAGAAACTATAGTCACAATACCAACAGAGTGGCTCTAGGAGTCTGTGGCAGGGACTAAAAACTATGACAGACTACAAAGCACCAACTTCCAGATTGTTGAATGGAGACGCTTCTCTGCTGGACGAGCTAAACACCTTCTATGCTCGCTTCGAGGCTGCAGCTCGCAGTGCTAACATTGCTATGGACAGCACACTTCTGGAGCACACCAGAGAGTATAACTCGTTCATCATCTCAGAGCACGACGTGAGAAAGGCATTCAGGAGAGTGAACACGAGGAAAGCAGCAGAACCAGATGGCATCACGGGTCGGGTCCTGAAGACCTGTGCTGACCAGCTTACTCCAGTGTTCACTGAGATCTTCAAACTCTCCCTGGATCAGTCTACAATCCCGACGTGCTTCAAACAGTCCATCATTGTTCCGGTCCTGAAGGAACCTCAGCCCGCCTGCCTGAACGACTACCGCCCAGTGGCCCTCACCTCGGTAGTGATGAAGTACTTCTAAAGGCTTGTCAGAGACTTCATCACTTCTTCCCTACCGGCCACCCTGTACCTGCTACAGTTTGCATACCTTCCAAACCAATCTACCGAGGACCCCATCGCACACCTCCATCACAGCCCTGAATCATCTGGACAGCGGAAAAGGGAATTATGTGAAAATGTTGTTTGTTGACTACAGTTCAGCATTTAACACCATAATCCCCTCCATACTCACCACTAA
>JAOUQZ010044733.1:0-7500 GCA_028564935.1 Neosilurus hyrtlii | reverse complement strand
ACAGTTTTTCTGCTTCAAAATCTATAAAATGAATATTGACAGTGAAAAAGCCTCACTGATCCAAACTCATGGATTGAATCAGAGTGAAGTGAATCAAATCACTGAGCTCACTGACTCATCGATGGAGCCTCGAAAAATCATCCCGAAGACTGAGACCGAACATTTGATTTCCGAAAACTGAGTAGCCTGAAGATTGAGACTGAAATATTGGGCTGTAACCTGAAGGAGTAAATATGAGAGAAGGAGTAGAAGGAGGATTCAGTGACTCAGGTAGGCTTTCATTCCTCTGTCCAGTGTTTACAGCTGTAAAGTGAGAGAAGGAAAAGAGAAAGAGAGAGAGAGAAAGAGAGAGAGAGAGAGAGATAAAGTAATCCAAGCTTGGGAATTGAACCAAAGTACAGTGGATTGACTCACTAACTCAGTGATCCACCTGATCACCTGATCTTCCAAATCAGACCAAAAAAAAATTAAGAACCTACCAAAAATCACCAATTGTACATTTTGGAAAAGCAGTTGAGAATTGTAATATTAGTTACAGAGAACTTCTGCACAGAGATTTCAACACACTATACTTAAACTCTCATCACACTCATTTAATGAACCGATTTATCCCAAACCACATGGAGGAAAATGAAGGACTCAAGAATCAAGAGGATTTTACGTATTTTTTCCCTTTATTTCAGCAGTTCAGTAGCCTGATGGGACAAGTTCTACCTGCAAGCCAACAGGCTACTGAACTGCTGGAATCCTGGACAACTTCCGCACAACATATTTCACACTCACTGCACACACTGTACATGAACACACACCATGACCTCTGCACTACAGCCACTACCGTCCTTATTTAAAGTTTTCTGTAGTCATCCTGCCGTGTATACATATACTTCTTTTAGTTTATATTTCATTTGTATTTAAATGTTCTTTATTTGCATGATTTGTTTTATGTGAATGAATGAATATATTCTATTAAAAAATTTCCAACATGTACATAATTAAACATAAATTATGCAAAAAGTACATGTATACACTTTAATAAAAAGGAGAGGAAAAAGTGACATATTGAGGGGCTCTGAATCCAAGAATTTCATTGCCGGTAGTGCTGTTCTATTGTTACCTGTATATGACAAATAAACTTCTCACTTTCTCACATGGTGGTGACTTTTATCCCTGTTCTTGCTTATGAGGTTTTGTTCTTTTATAGCAAATAAATAGCAACATACCTTTCCATACCATTGTACCTTTATATACCTATAAGTGGTGGTTGAGGGTGTGTGTGTGTACTGTGTTGTGCTCTTGTGTCTGCAGTGTGTGTGATTGCCTTATACCTGAGCTCTGAATTGCTGGGTGTGTTGAGACCTATTGTCTTATCAGTAGCATCAACTATTTGTGGGTTCAAATGGTATTTCAGGTGAGTGCAGGTGAAGCAGTCGAGCAGGATGACTTCAAAATATTTGTGTATTGAGGTGGGTGTTTCTATTGTAATAAACCTGTCTGCCTTGTTGATCAGGATCATAAGAGGTTTTCTGTACTCATGACTGAGCTCCAGCAGTAAGGCAGCAAACTTCAGTAAAGTTTTAAGTTAAGCACTTAATCTTAACCTTATAAGTTTTTCTTTTGAGTTCACTTAACTCTCCATATCACCTTTTTCTTTATACTCTGCTGTTATTAAGGACATATTAAGCATTCAGGGGGAAATGTCCAAATTTTTGTAGGGAAGGCTAATCGTGCAAACGTGCATCTCAACTGCTGGGACTTTTCTATTAATGTTTAAATGTTGTTTACTGTGTGTTTACTCTTATATACTGCAATGCATATCCATATAAAATTCTAATATTATTTCAATCTAATTCAAAATGAGGAAAAGCTTACTTATCTGTGCAGGCTCTTTTTCCGGTAAACACACTCAGACTCAAGATTCCAGACTTTCCTGCATTTCACAACAAAAGCATAAAGTTAGAAGAACTGTGGCAGGTTATAATGAACTAAAATTAGACCAGATCTAACAGTGTATATACTAACTGGGGTTGAAGTGTACAACTACCTTGGTTTGCTGGACTGACCTAAATTATTGCATCTAATGAAAAAAAAAAATCAAGTTATATTTATTTTTTTAAATATTTTTTTACAACTTAATGAGAAAAAAATTAAGCTGATTTTATTACAGGGCATCTTTCATGTGCAAGAGATGATGTGATAATGTTATGTTTGGATAATACTTGGTAATAAATGTAACACATTACAGAACAAGAATTGTGTATGATAAATAAATAGAATACACAAATAAATAAATAATTTAGGGTGAGGATCCACAGATACAACATACAGTATGAACGCGTGTAAAAAGCACAACAGCGCATACTGTGATTGAATGTCTCTGCAATTATTCATGTGACTTTTCCGTCTGGGGTGGAAGCAGGAAGTATTCCACATGGCAGGTTACAGAAACTCCCTAAAGCAAAGACTCCCGTTGAGACCTGCAGAGATTTTGGACTAGAATCTAAACGCATATTACATCTTATGAGGTAAGACATGATCTCAAAGCCTTTAATTTTCTATTAGATGAAAGGGGAAAGAACAAGAACTTCTGACCAGCTATTTGACTTGAAGCTCAAATGTGCACGTGTACGAGCTGCAGTGCAGAATTCTTACAGAGGCTGTTTTTCATTCTGATCCGAAAATCACATGGCAGGGAATTCATTTCTTTATTTATAACATTACAAAAATAAAGTACTGATCCATGTATTGGATTGACTAATAATACAAAAAGACTTATTATTTTACACTTTTATCCTGTATGTGTGAGATGTGCATGTGAGTGACTGTAGCAGAGCTTTTTAAATTTCACAGTTAAGGAAATATATGAGGAATTGGAGTACATTCACATGCACATCACTGTGGGTACATCGACGTTTCTAAAGTAATTACATTAAGCTTTCAAATGTGTATAAGATGACGGCACAGTGGTGTAGTGGTTAGCATGTCCTCACAGCAAGAAGCTCCTGCGTTCGAGCCCCAGGCTCAGTGAAGGCATTTCTGTGTGCATGTTCTCCCTGTGCTCGTGGATTGGGTAGGGGTGTTTCATTTAAGTAAAAAGGCCGTTACCTGTTTGGGCTGATGGCCATTTTATCAGCATCACTATTAATAAACTGCTTTAGGAGGTTCCACGAGGAGCTTTATTTCCACAGGATTATTTTGATTATTTGGACTTATTGTAAGGTTATAGAACTCATGACACAGAACAGAAATAGAATACCGAGCTAAGATTGGGCTTTTAATTTGTGAATGGCTATTAAAATTCTTATTTATTCAGATAAATAAATAATCTATTGTTAATATGTAACAATATTCATTCAGTTGTAATGTGAGGTTTGTTTGTAATTAACTGTAAACTCCACTGTGCTGAATTAAGCATAAGATCAGATCAGATCACTAAAACACACTGAATGTTTTCATGATATAATAAACATGGCGGGCGGTGGGCGGTGGGCGGTGGCGGCCCGGTGGTACGGTGCTAGATTACTGATCCCGAGGTCGGGGGTTCTAGCCCAACTATCAGTGGGTTGTCACTGCTGTCCCCAGTGCAGTTAACTGGGTTATCAAAGGCTGATCATGTCGGGAATGTAAAAGAACAATCGCTGACTTTTGTCTAGAGGAGGCTGCATAACCGTGGGTGTACTTATGCCCTCGCCCAGAGTTGGATGAGATGGGCGCCAGCCTCCCTGTGACACTAATTAGGATTAAGCAGTTTAGAAAGTGAATGAATAAATGTGGCTTCACGCAACTAGAACAAGGTTACCAAGCAGCAGGGGCTCAATTCTGTCAATCACATCCAGATTCCTTTTTTTCCTCTTCATTTAATTTTCAAAAAGAAAAGAATAAAGGAGTCACATTACAACCCGGATATGATGTCATTCACAGCGTGAGCAATTGCTTTAAAGGGAAATGTTTAAATGGTTATGTATGACACAAAACCAATAAAAATTAAATATAGGCTACGAAACACCACGTGCGCTGCCCCATTTATAAAGGCCTGTATGATGTGCAGACATTCATTAAGAAAAATGCATTTAAGTGGAGAAACAATATGAGTCTGTACAAGCAGACCTTGAATCATTTATGTCAGGGCCGGGACTTGCGCTTAGGTCTTCCATGTGAGAGCCTGATTCCCAGTCCCTGAGCCACAGCGAATGGTGAACACAATAGGGAGACACACTTAAAAGTGTTTTCCCAATAGTGCCAAATGCTCAAAAGAAAAGAAAAGAAAACATTCCCTTAATCAGGTTTATCAATGTCAGGTTCACTGACATCGCTCCATCTTTACCGGAAACTGACAAGGACGCCGAGCCTGACATGCTTGCGTGTTGTAAACATACCTACGTCACCTGTTTGTGATGTAGCAGATCGCGTGACCACGCCATGATCTATTTATTGCTATTTATACCTTTTCTTTATTCTACAATTATATGAACAGATCTATGAGGTGTATATATATATATATATATAAGATCTTGAGTCGATTTTCCGTAGAACAGTGCTCGATACGTCAAAGTAGAGCTAAATATATTGTATGTGGGAAAAAAAAACAGTACTACAATGTCATCCCCACAAGCCTGTTTCATGGTTGCCCCTCATCAGGGGATATATATATATATATTTATATTCATTCATTTATTTTCTGAACCGTTTAATCCTAGTTAGGGTCGCAGGGAGGCTGGCGCCCATCTCAGCTGACTCTGGGCGAGGGCAGAGTACACCCTGGACAGCTCGCCAGGCTATCGCAGGGCTATATATATATATAGTGGTTTGCACTCTCGCGTCACAACAAGAAGGGCCTGCATTTGAGCAGAATGGTCACAGTAATGATCTGATCATTCTTTTGTACTGTAGGTCTTCACCGGCTATTTCAGACACATATGAATGTTGGTCTGTATGGTACAGGTAACACAGGTGCATGCTGGTACCAAACCCAGGTAAATAGGAGGATTAGGCAAAAAGCTGTCAGCCTACCCTGTAAAAAGAAAACTCTATGAGAATAAAGTCGGATAAAGTTGATTGAAGGGTGTGAGTGACTGGGTGAGTATAAATAACAAAGAAACTCACCATTAGATCCAGTCTGTAGTGGTTTATAATGTTCTTGGTAACAATACAAGCCAGTTAGAACAAAGCAACCACAATTATTCTTACTTCATTCCAATTCAAAACAATCTGCAAAATCTTGTGTGTGCTGTTTTCTTTTGTGTCTAGAACACCGGATGCTTATGGACATGACCACTTCCTACCTCTACATTTGTATTTTATGTTTCAGCACCTATGTAGGTGAGTTACAAGGTTCTTAAATCATATAGATAAAAATAAATAAATAAATAAATATATAAATGAAACATCTGCATATTATAACTGTATTGCAATAAAGTAAAAAAAATGTATTTGGTTACTTTTGCTTCACAATCTTCCCCTCTGCAGATTCTCTGATTACGATAACTGCCCAAGTGGGAGACACAGCTATCCTGCCATGTGCACTGAGTAACGTGGTGAAGCGAACAGCAAATATTAAATGGCAGAAAAAAAGTCAGATTGTGTTTATGCGAACAGGACAGTTGATATTCCAGGATGAAGGATACAGCGGCCGCGTGGACATATCAGAGAACATGCTGCGTAAGGGAAACTGTTCCTTGGTGTTGAAGAAGGTCCAAAAAACCGATGCTGCTGTTTATGACGCCTACCGCTTAATGACCAAGAAAAAGGAAACTGTTGATGTACTCCTCAACAGTGTAGAACTCAAAGTCATTGGTAAGAGAACCAGACAGAACTTAACTCACTCCAGTTTCCTCCCACAGTCCAAAGACATGCTCATTCAGCTAACTGGCTGTTCCAAATTAGTTCTAGATGTAAGTGTAAACAGGTTGTGTATGTGTGTGTGTGTGTGTGTGTGTGTGTGTGTGTGTGTGTGTGTGTGTGTGTGTGTGTGTGTGTGTGTTGGCCCTGTGATGGTCTGCCGAACAGTTCATGGTGCACCCTGCCTTAGCCAAAAGTTGGCTGAGATAGGCTCCTAAGCAGGTTAATAATAATAAATTAATAAATATCTCTTCTGTGTCATAAAATTGGGAAATCAAAAAATGATGGAAATGTTACTGAGCTCATGGTGGAAATAAATTTCTTGATGAGGATCCAGTGTTTTCTAAACCAACCGTACAGATACTCGTATTTTCATCTTAGCGAGCAATCATTCTCTTGTAGTGTCTGTAGTTTGTCTCTTGTGGTTGTGTAAAGACTGCTCCTGTTGTCACGCGTATGCGTGGCCGGATGTGAATAGATTAGAAGCTACCACTGAAATAGAAATGTAAACTACTACCACATTTGTTTATGTTACTAGTTCTGATGTTAATGGTAGTGAACTACATGTTAGAATATCAACTGGATATATTTATGTTTGGTGCATGACACGTTTGGGACGTGGGGTTAAAAGTGAGTAACAGTGTTGCATGACAAGTTTGTTACATTTAAATGATGTAAATAATTAATAATATTTGCTGACACCCTTTATCAGAGTGACTTACCATGTTTTATCTGAATTGTACAGCTGAGTAGTATAGTACTACTTGTTCAAGGGCCCAGCAGTGCAAGCTTGGTTGTACTGAAGCTTAAACCTCAACCTTCTAAATAGTAGCACAGAGCCTTAACCACAGAACGATCACTACCCTACAGGTTACGAGCACATACGGTGCTGAATATAATGTATAGATTTAGGCAGTGCCTAAAAGCGGAGCTCCCATTTGATTTCCTTTACTGGACAAGTTTTTGGCAGGAACTCTGAAACCACGTCCACGTGTCCTACGTATATCAAGATTTATTTATTGCAATTACTTGTTTATAGAAGGGAATAAAAATGATCTTAGTCTCGACATGTAAAGTTCACCATTTAGAACCTGCAACTTTAGAGAACATTTTAATAACACAACAATATCATCAGTTCTTTATTTATTTCACCTCATTAACCACGACGTCACATCACGTGACCCCACTATTATATGCTGCTTGTTTTCTATAATCTCTATATAATTCTCATTCATTAAGTCATTTTCTGATCTGCTTCAAAATAGCCGCCTCTGGGCGAGGGCGGGGTGCACCCTGGACAGCTCGCCAGGCCTCTTGATGAAAGTCAGCAATGGTTCTTTTACATTCCTCTCACCATAGAAAGTGAGAGACATGGCCGGCATTTGATAACCTAGTTAGCTGCACTGGAGGGACAGCAGTGAGAACCCGTCGATAGTGGGGCTTGAACCCCCGACCTTGGGATCAGTAATCCAGCACCGTACCATCGGGCCACCACTGCCCCCATAATAATTTCTCTCATAGAAACATTTTCTTATGCTTTTCATTTTTCGAGATACAAAATTTTTAAAGAATAACACAGGGTTCCCATGGGTACACGTACAGCAGCAGGATGGAGGGATGGAGGCCTGGCCCCTATAGGATTTCTTAAGATAAAAGAAAACTAAT
>JAOUQZ010044732.1:0-11170 GCA_028564935.1 Neosilurus hyrtlii | reverse complement strand
ATGATGAAAATTGGAGACCTCTCTCATCTTTTAAGTGGGAGAACTTGCACAATTGGTGGCTGACTAAATGCTTTTTTGCCCCACTGTACATGCTGGTAAAGTTTGTGGTAAAGTTTCATAACCTTGGTGAACTGTCCACATCTTCTTCAGGGGCTGGCATGATGAGGAAATTTTCACCTACCGTTCAGTTTTTGGACACTCACTAAAACACCATATCACATTTATTCTACTTAAAACTGTTTGTTTTACATGGAAATATGCTTAAATTTGCTATAAAAATACTTTTGGGGGTGGTGAATATATTTCTTATGTCAAAAATTTTAAAACTTTATAGCAAATTGCACTTTTCCCCAAATTTACAAGCTTTCAAAAATGCCTAAAATGGTAAATTGCAAGTCACAGGCTGTCAAATGTGTAGCCTGTGATCTTTAATGAACATATCTCGCAAAGTTTTTGAACTAGGACCTTGAAATTTTGCATGTGTTCATGTTGAAACATGTTCTATGTCTGGTTAAAGTTTCATTGAATTCTGAGCTGGTCACCTGGGAAGTATTCTGAACGCTAGGTGATTTGACATGGAATGTCCTTGATGAAGAAGTAGCCATGTGCAGTAATATAGAATATTGGAGATGTGATGCATCATGATATCAAATCCAATCGAATCGTGAGATCTGTAAAGATACACAGCATTAATATTATTTACCAATATTGTATAATATACATAAATAGTTATTAAGTACTATTAAATAATATGAACTCATTTACTCATATAAATGACTGTAGTACAGAGTAGTGTACGATTGTGTGTATTAAACAATAAACATCCATACAAAAAGAACCTAACCTGCATGATGCATCCAGAAATCATCCTTTTGTTGCAGATGATTCTGTGAGGATTATGTGAATCCTTTTCACGCATCAGATTGTGTCTGTTACTGGCAGACGGTGTATCTGTAATACTATAATAGTAACTATAACTTGTGTATGCGGGGATAGAGCTTTGCTCACAGCATACCTGTGGAACAAGCTAACAGTTATTAGTCGCTCCAAACGAGTCCGTAGTCTCAATGTGGCCAGCTTCAATAGTTCTCTGTCTTGAGATATACAGTATATCCAAAACAAATTAGGCTTTTCACAGCAATATATTTATTGCATAGAGACTAAAACAAGACTTTTCGAAAAATATGGTGAAAGTTTGCATTTTGGATGTTATTTATGAATGATAATTACAAGTACATACCGATAAACTTTAAATTGAATTTAATTTTTGATTAAAACATGCCATGATGATATATATATATAAATCCGAAACTGAAACGGACATGAAAGGCGACAGTGTGAACATGAACAAGTATGTTGAAACACTTTGCTTCTGCAGGTTTAGCTTGCTTATGACTTAGAATGTGATTTGATGCGTGCACGGTGTACAGAATGTGGGATTTCATCTTGTTGAAACGTGTTCAAATAGAATTTTAATGGAATCGCGATCTGGATGTGACCTTCATGAAGCTATATTATCCTCCGGCTTTAAATCTCAGCTTGTTGTTCCTGAGTGGCGCCTTGACAAGGCACACAACTGTCAACCTGCAAATTGCGGGTTCGAATCATGGTTGATGCCGCAGCCATTCGCGACCGAGAAGATGGATGCTAACTGGCCGAGCATTCACTTACCTGTCACTCAGAGGGGGATTATCTCTGCTTGCAGTTAAATACTTTAATTCATCCTCATTCATTTGCCGAGTCACTTAATTCTTTTAGGGTTGCAGGGAGGCTGTGCCCATATTAGTCAAGACTGGGCGAAGGCGAGGTACACCCTAAACAGTTCACCAGTCCATCACAGGGCCAACACACGCACAACCGTTCACACTCACATCCAGGGGTATTGTCTAGAACAGACAATTAGCCAAATGTGCATATATTTGGACTGTGGAACATGGGGCGATGGTGGCTCAGTGGATAAGGATCTGGATTACTGATCCAATGGTTGACGGTTCAAGCCCCAGTACCACCAAGTTGCCACTGTTGAGTCTTTGAGCAAGGTTCTTAACCCCCTTTTATTCAGTTTTATAAAACATTATCAGTGGAAGTCACTTGGATCAGGGTGTCAAACAAATTCGATAAATGTAAGTAAAGGAAACCAGAGTACCCGCAGAAAACCCACGGGTTGTACTACCCACTACGCCACAGTACCGCCCGCTATGAAATGCAGTAATAATATTATATGTAGGTTGTAGACAAATTATGGTTTTAATCACAGTTCCTTGAATATTAATACATGGCGCTTGAGTCTCTCCAACGGTTGCTTTTGTGATAATACTAGCCAGCTATTTTAGTCCATATTGCCAGTGTTTCTCTTCTTCCATCCTCCCCATGGGAAAATCTCCATTCAAGATTCATACTCAGACAGGTCAGGCGGATGCCCTCTGTTGTATTTTTTGGAGCCGCTCATGAATATGAATGATTTTGTCATGTCTTTTAGACACAAGGAAGGTTCAGCTGAGGAATCCTTTCCAACAGTGGTAAACAGAAAGCCGAAATCTTGGGAAGAATGAAACTCGAGCAGCAGAGGTTTATTCTCCTCACTGGGGAGCTCATTAGCAGGTCAGGGAGAGGGAAGTGGATCAGAAGGCTCTAATGATGCAGGCTGATTAGCTAGGCTGTTATATTGACACTTACATGGATATTGCCGTACTCCATATCCTCGACACCGTTTAATTTTTAATGGTGTTGGCAATTTTTGACATTCTGTGGGCAGCGAGGCAGCAAGGATACAGTTTTTGTTGTTGTTGTTTTTTTTTAAAACATAGACCCACCTGAATTTTTACCTCTCGACCTTCGGGAGCTATAGGAATGGGTTCCGTCCATCTGTCTGTCCGTAACACTTTAGTTTTCGGACATTTGCTTGCTGTGCACTGAAGCTAGGGCTTTTAAACTTGGTATGCTGGTTCACTACTATGAGTGCTAGGATGAGTTTGTATGTGAGTGACCTACTTTTCAAGGACACAGAGACAAAAATAGGAATGGGTTCCGTCCATCCGTCTGTCCGTAACACTTTAGTTTCCGGACATTTACTTGCCGTACGCTGAAGCTGGGCCTTTCAAACTTGCTACGCTTGTTCTATATTGCCATATTATGAAACGGTCATTTCTGTGGGAGAGTCTGGACCCCGTGGCCTGTTTTCATTAATTCATTTTCTGAACTGTTTATTCCTAATTAGGGTCGCGGGGAGGCTGGCGCCCATCTCAGCCGACTCTGGGCGAGGGCGGGGTACACCATGGACAGCTCGCCAGGCCATCGCAGGGATGGCTCACTCACACCTAGGGGTGATTTGGAACAGCCAAATTGTGCATGTTTTTGGACTGTGGGAGGAGTACCCGGAGGAAACCCACTGAAGCACAGGGAAAACATGCAAACTCCACACAGAAATGCCCCGAGCTGGGAATCGAACCCAGGACCTTCTTGCTGTGAGGCGGATGTGCTAACCACTACGCCACCGTGCCTCCGTGGCCTGTTTTATTTCTTGAAATGCCTCAAAATGCAGTCTACTGGTTAAAAATAGTGCTGACGTAGAGACGACCATTTGGTGCTTCATGAGATAAATCTCACCTCTCATTCATTTCCCAAAGCACTTAATCCTATTAGGGTCGTAGGGATGGTGGAGCATGTCTTTAGACTGTAGGAGGAAACCGGAGTACCCAGAGGAAACCCATGCAAGTATGGGGAGAACATGCAAACTCCACACAGAAACGCAGGACCCTGGTCTTGCTCTGAGACAGACACTCTAACCACTGTGCTGCCACTAGTCAATTCTTCAAAATAGAAAGACAAATCAAAACGAATCTTATGTAATTGTTTAAAAAAAAAAAGTGTTACATCATAGTCTTTATTCAGGTTATTTATTCAATTAATTGTTTTAAATGACCTTTTTTTTTTTTTTTTTTTTTCAGTTAACAATTTTTTTTCCACAGCTAGTTTTAGTCTTCGTTTCTGTTAATTACCTTAACCCTGGTTTGTACCTCTCTACAGGCACGCCACCGTCCTTTCAGTTTATGGCCCATATTTGAGCATTTTTGGGGTGGAGCTACACTTTAAACATGTTTCTATTTAAACTGTGTATCTGGTTCTTGAGCTACATGTTAAAGCAAAAATATTTCTGTACCAGTATTCCAGCAATGCAGTGTAAATAGTAAAAATAACAAGTTAGCCAATGTATTATTGGAATCGCTACTGTGGGTAGTTCACGGAAACTTTTGAGTGTTGCAGTGGTTACCATATACAGTGTGCATGAATGCTAGGAAAATAAGCTCAAAAGAGGGTTGATATACATTTAATCTTCCACAAGTGCTCCCAAATATGGGTAACTCGCTCAAGTCTATCTCAACCGACACTGGCTGAAGGCGGGGTACACCCTGAACAACTCGCCTGACCATTGCAGGGCAACACACACACACACACACACGCAATAATTGTTGTCACTGTACCTTATTACTGTAAAGCAGATTTGGCCAAGATGAGCAACATGTGCCTGATCCGTAGAATCATTGTTCTACCTCCATCAAAACAATACTCTGTTGAAGGTGGGCCAGTCCATAGTGGTCACTTCACTGTAAGCAACATCTGGACTGAAGGGTGTTTAAAAAAAACCAACAACCCGTCTGCAGTATCAGAAAGATTTCCTTACAACCTTTACATAAATTATATATAAAGCAAGTCTCAAAAAAATGGAAGAAGATCCAAATCCTGTAGATTCATGAGCAGCTCTTTCTTTCTTTTTCCCAGATGTTTTTTTGGACTGGACTACGCTTCTGGACACAGGAATCGTTAGCTCTAATTCATCTGATATACGAACATTTATTAAAATAGTGTTTGAGCATGTGGGTGGCAAGGTGGCGCAGTAGTTAGGATGTTCCCCTCACTGGTCCGGGGTTCGATTCCCGGGCTTGGCAAGGGCGTTTCTGTGTGGAGTTTGCATGTTCTCCACGTGCTTGTGTAGGTTTCCTCCAGGTACTCTGGTTTCCAACCACAGTCCAAAAACATGCACAGTAGGTTGATTGGCAGTTGTGAGATCGAGTGTTAATGGTGGTGTGTGTGTTGCCCTGAAATGGTCTGGCAAGCTGTTCAGGGTGTTCCCCGCCATCATGCCTCCAGCATCCCCAAAACTCTAATTTGGATTTGTCAGGTCGCCAGCAGGATGACTTGCTACAGATTTTTAAATCGCCACAGGCCAGCGGACTAGTGTCAGTTTCCACCACGGTTTAGAAAATGAATGAATAGATTAATATACATAAAGTGTAAAGAATTCATGCATTTATCTCCACAAGGGACTATCATGCTTAACTCTTGATGATTGGGAATAACTGCGACCATCTGAGAGCTTGTTTTGGTAGCTGCGCTTCACGTCAGCACTTTTAACTACAGCCACAGACTTTGAACAGATGAATTTTCCTGTGAAGAGATTAGCGTACATCTCTGTCCATTGGCTTTGAAAACTTTTGAAAATGCTACCCTTGAATTAGGATTAAGCAAGCGTGCGGTCACATTCAGTGAGTGACTGTTCATGTGTGTAACACAGTACTTTTTTTACGCACGTGAATTTTTTTTGCATTGATTTGATCCCGTATTAATAATTAGTCATGCTTAGTCATGTTGCTGTCACAGAATACTGCATACCTGTGATCCGGCTGTAGGTAACCACACACAGGATGATGTTCGGTATGAGTTGTGAGAGTGTGAGTGCAGTAGTACACAGAATAGTGTAGAATGTGTGATCCTTGCTTTTCTGTGGTTTGTGGGTAAGGGAGAGATCACACTAGAGGTGCGACTGATGCGAATGGCGATTCATGGCTGTCGGTTTTCATTCTCAAATCTGTCGCGCAACATTCACGGCGAAGCATTTTGGTCGCCTGCTTCGTTTCCATGAATTCCATGAATTTCCATGAATGCAGCAAAACGAGGCTCGGACGTGCAGTAGTGTCAAAGTCTTCTCAAACAGTCCGCACATGTTGAGGGAAGGTCACAAAGTTGTCGCTGTGTTCACAAGTAGTCGTTTTTTTTGTTCGCAGGGGAAAGTGGAGACTTCCACGAAAAAAGTTTACGACTTGCTGGCATCCAACATATTCTGGACATTTTGTTATCATTTGTATTTTATTCGCGCTAATTATCCGTGAATAAAAAGCTATTGGTTTGAGAACAAAAGGCGAACAAAACGCGACTGATTTGTGACAGATTCGTTGTTTTTTTTTCACCAAACATCCGCAAATTACTTGCAGATTAGTCGCAAAAATGTTGTGCGACCTTCTTGTGACTTTCACGCAGTATGAGTAAGCCGTAAAATATTCGCTTGCATGTGGAGTCGCAAAACATTTTGACGAGAATTTCAAAATTCACAAAAAACTAAAAAAATTGCAAAGCAATCAATTCGCATCAGTCGCTTTTCTATCGCACCTCTAGTGTGATCACCCCTAAATATCGAACTGTGGTTCCGTCCTATTATATGATCAAGGTGGTGAGAAAAACAAATTGATGCTACATTTCTGCCCTCATTCATTTACAGACATCTAGACGGATAGTGTTTGTCATGCAGGAGGCAGACAAATATTTTATGACATCTCATGACCTTCAAGCTGTGGGAGTGTGTGAGCGTCTGTGTGTCACAGAGAGTCTCATTTCTCTGTTTCGAGTCTGAGACGGCTACCTATGAAACGAGGGAACGTGTTTACATTGCTCATTACGGTGAAGTGTGTTTTAACATGGTCCGGAGGGATTTAAGATCAAACTGAAGTGTTACATTCACATTTACAGACTGAGGCATCAGTTCAGTCTTCATGCTAACACTGCAGGGCTGCAAGAAGAGAGATCTGAAAGTCTGTCTCATTCAGAAGGGCGTCGAACAAGGTTGGGAAATTCTGATATGAGAATGTAAAATTAGAACAAGCCCATCCACACACACACAGACACACACACACAGACACACACACACACACACAGTTGTGTTACTTTCTTTGGGGTATTTCCATTGGTTGTAGCTGGGTTTTTTTTTTTTGTTTTCTTGTAAAAGCTATTTATTTGTCTGTGTTTGTCTCCCTCTCTTTCAGTCTGTCTGTCTCTTCTTCTATCTGTCTGTTTATAGGTCCTTATTTGTCTGTCTACCTATTTCTCAATTTGTCTGTTTGCCAGCCTGTTTACAAATCTGCCTGTCAATCTCTATGTCTGTCTATCCATCTGTCTGTTTATCTCTGTCTATCTGTCTGGTTTGCTGTCTTTCTGTCTGTCTGGCTGTGTGTCTCTTTGCCTCTATCTACCTGTCTTTCTGTCTGTCTGTCTGTCTGTGTGTCTCTTGTCTCTTTCTCTCTGTCTGTCAGTGTTCCTGTCTGTCTGTCTGTATCTGTTTTTCTGTTGGGCTTTCTGTCTATTTGACTGTCTTTGTGTCTCGTTTTCCCTGTCTATCTCTCTTGACTGTCTGTCTGTCTCTCTTCTATTTATCTGTTTGTCTCTCTCTCTCTCTCTCTCTCTGTCTGTCTGTCTGGCTGGCTCAAACGAACAGAAAGATAGACTGACATGATGATGGGTATGTAGGAGAGAGAGAGAGAGAAACCAGACATTAAAATAGATGGATGAACAGATATGGACGTAAGAACATCTGTTTGTCTCTCGCTCTCTCTCTGTCTTGCTCTCTCTCTCTGTTTCTCTCTCTCTCCCTCCCTCTCCCCCCCTCTCCTCCTCTTTCTCTCTCTCTCTCTCTCGGGATAAATTACTAAAAACCCTGTGTGTATTTTGGTAACCTGTTTTCCTCTTTTTAGTCTGATTTGACTCGTTGTGTGTGTGTGTGTGTGTGTGTGTGTGTGTGTGTGTGTGTGTGTGTTTATATTCTGCAGTTGCTGTACACAGTATGGGACAGAACCTGGGAAAACGTGACCTGTCGCCTGAGTCCAAGGTACCTCCTGACACACACACACACACACACACACACACATGACATTTCCATGTACATTCATATCTCGTCTGCTTCTGAATTGCTCATATAATGGCGCTCTGTGTATGATGCAAAAAAATCCATTTGTTTTTGTACCCTATATAGTGAGTAGCGGTATACCAAATAACAGACTACATAAAGTGCACTTTGTGAAGTGTATGGGACGGAACTTTTTGGTTCAGGGCACTTTCGAAGTGAAGAACCGTCTTCTATCGCACTCATGTAGTGCACTTACACAGAGGGGGTACAGAGCTGTATCCTAAATGGAAGTGTAGTGCACTACAGAGGTGATGTATTATTTTATATCTGGTGCACTTAAGGACTGAGGAGATGAATCTTAAATAACATGGAGGGACCTTTTCCTGTCTGTCTGACATCTGTCCATCTGACAGACGAGATAGAAAGATACAAGATGGGACAGACAGGGGTTGTCTGTCCCATCTTGTATCTTTCTGTCCTGTCTGTCTCACGCTCTGTCGTTCTGTCTCTTTTTCCTCTCATCATATGGAGCGATAATGATCTGGGTTTCTTTCATTCACTCACTCAGGTACTCAGGTTGACGTCTGTAGTCTAAGAGACACCATGTTGCTAGGCAATGTGGCATTAGTGTGTGTGTGTGTGTGTGTGTGTGTGTGTGTGTGTGTGTGTGTGTGTGTGTGTGTGTGTGAGATCACAGACCATGCTGACTAAAGATCTCACTGCTCTTAGTCAGATCTCAATAACACACACACTGCACAGTCCTGGCTCCAGTGTAGGTTGCCATGGAAATCCATGATGCATTTGCTGACTACACACACAAACATCATGACGTTAAAGCTCGAATATGTAACACTCTCAACTTTCTAGGCGCTTTGTGCTGTCGTTGCTAGGCAGCAGATCGTTAAGCAACTGGTAAATATGGATATATGGAAAATGGAATGACTCCTCGTGGTTAGTAGTCATACCGTTAGCTAGTATGTAGCATGCATGTTGTTTATTTAGACCAGTAGTCCTGATCTAATAACCGATCTAATACTGCAGTCGGGGCGTCTAGTTATGTTATTGTCAACCACAGTATGTTTGAGATGCAATAGGAAGTATTAAAGAAACAGTTTTGCAGCTTATTAAGGTAATCCTACTAGGGACACGGGGAGGCTGGAGCGTATCTCAGCCAACCCTTAACGAAGGCATGGTACACGCTGAACAGCTCATAAGACCAGGGGATCACGCAACCATTTACACTCACATTCATGCCTAGGGGCAATTGAGGGAATTGGACTGCGGAAGGAAGCCAGAGTACCCCGGAGGAAACCCAAACAAGCATAGGGAAGAACATGGGAACTCCACACAGAAATGCCCTCACCGAGCCCGGGAATCGAACCCAGGACCTTCTTGCAGTGAGGCGGACGTGCTAAACACTGCGCCCACGTGCCACCCAAACATAGAACACTGAACTCTGAGCCCGAACTCTGAGCCTGAACTCCAGGCTGGAACAGTATGAGAGCACAAAGCACCAAAACCTCAAATCTGAATTAGAACAAAAAAAAACAAGAACTGGAAACAGAAGTGGACTCAGGACCACACACACACACACACACACACACACACACACACACACACACACACACAAGCATACACCTTTGCAAACACACACACAAGCATACACCTATGCAAACACATATATAAACACACACACACAAGCATACACCTATCCAAACACATACATAACCACACACACACACACAAGCATACACCCATGCAAACACATACACGAACACACACACACACACACACCCACACACACACACACGGTTTAAAGTCAGTCTCCTTATTCATCTATAAACTTACACTTTAATTCAGGGGCTCTTGGAGAATACACACGTTTTTTCTTGATGTTCATGATTAGGTTCTTGTGTAAATGGTGCTGGGAATGATTTTCAGATGGAAGTGTTCGAATTCGAATTCACTGATTAAACACATGCGTTCACACAGTAGTTTGGAATTAATGTGATTAAATGTAACTGGGACTGTTCATTTGTAAATTATTATTATTATTACTTCCCCCTGAATGTGTTGAAGAACGATTCAATCTTTCATGTGTAACGATCACAAGTGATCACTATACTAATGCTCTCTCTCTCCTTCTCCCCCCTTCTCACACTCACACCCCTTTCTTTCTCTCTCTCTCTCTCTTTCCCTCCCTCTCCCCCCCTCTCTCACTCACTCACATCCCTTTCTCTCTCTCTCTGTCCCTCCCTCTCCCCCCTCTCCCTCCCTCTCCCTGCCTCTCACACTCACACTAACACCCCTTTCTCTTTCTCTTTCAGTCACTCACACCCCCTTTCTCTCTCTCTCTCTCTCTCTCTCTCCCTTTCCCCCGTCTCTCCCTGCCCCCTTCCCCCCCCTCTCTCTCACAGACTCACACCCCTTTCTCTCCCTCTCTCTTTCTTTTTCTCACCCTCTCTCTCTCACATTCACACCCCTTTTTCTCTCATCAAACCCCTCTCTCTCACACACCCCTTTCTCTGTCTTTCTCTCTCTCTCTCTCTCTCTCTCTCTCTCTCTTTCTTTCTCTCTCTGCCCCCCCTCTCCCCCCCTCTCCCTTACCCTCTTTCTCTCTGTCACTGGCACCCTCTTTCTCTCTGTCACTGGCACCCCTTTTTCTCCCTCTCTCTCTTTTTCTCCCCCCTCTCCCTCACACTCACACCCCTCTCCCTCTCTCCCCCTCTCCCTCTCTCCCTCCTCTCTCCCCCTCTCCCTCTCTCCCTCTCTCCCTCTCTCCCTCCTCTCTCCCCCTCTCCCTCCTCCCCTCTCCCTCTCTCCCCCTCTCTCTCACTCACTCACTCCCCTTTCTCTCTCACTCTCACTTACTGTCTCTCTCTCCCTCTCTCACTCTCTGTCCCTCCCTCTTCCCCCCTCTCCCCCTCACACTCACACCCCTTTCTCCCTCTCTTCCCCATCTCTCTTTCTCTATCTCTCTATCTCACTCAGTCACACCTCTTTCTCTCTCTCTCTCTCTTTCTTTCTCCCTGCCCCCCTCTCCCCCCATCTCTCCCTCTCCCTCTCTCTCACACACTCACACCTCTTTTTCTCTCTCTCTCTCCCTCACTCACTCACACCTCTCTCTCTCTCTCCGTCCCTCCCTCTCTCTCCCCTCCCTCTTCCTCTCTCTCCCCTCCCTCTTCCTCTCTCTCCCCTCCCTCTTCCTCTCTCTCCCCT
>JAOUQZ010044731.1:0-11171 GCA_028564935.1 Neosilurus hyrtlii | reverse complement strand
GGGGGGGGGGGGGGGGGGGGGGGGGGGGGGGGGGGGGGGGGGGGGGGGGGGTGGGGGGGTATAGGACACCAGATGGGGCAATTGTAGATGCATATAGCTGTGCTTTACTGTCTAAGTACTCCATAGACAGTGTATATCATGCATGTCATGTCATTGTAAATGTATTTGTTCAGTCACGCGATTTATTACTTATTACAGTGATCATTTTAACGGCCCATATGATGGCAAGGGCTAATTCTTTGAATAGAGGGGCTTCTGTCATGTTATCCTGCTCATAAATTTTTCCATACATTAATTTCTTCCCCTGTTGCTATTCATGTTTCTGTTCATCCGTCTCTACTTTTGAACTCTTGAACAGGTGAATAAATCAGTAATCCTGGTGTCTGGGACTGGAAGAATCTGTGCCCGTGCTAGTTAGTTGCGTGACTTTATCATCATGCTTTGAAAATGTCAACCACGCAAGTGGGATTTCAGTTTGGGGAAACATATAGAAGTCAAATGATGCCAAGTCAGGTGCATGGGGCAACAGTTCAGCATTATATTTTGCCACTGCCATCTGCACTGTGTAGATGGCTGTATTATTCTGGAGCAACATTATGCCAGCGTGAAGATTTCCTCTCCTTTCTATTTGATTGATTCAAATGTTTTTGTACATTTTTGTAGACAGTGTTATACAGCTTTATAATATAGAGTTATGCTCCAAACTGAGAGCTGTGCCCCATTTTTATTTAGGCACTGCCTAAAGGTAGAGCTCCTGATAGATATTTCTACTGATTGTATGGTGTATGGTTCAGTATTGCATACTGTATTGTGTATATATATGTATTCACTCACTTTTAAGTGTGCTTGCTGAACCGCTTAATCCTACTGGGGTTTCGGGGGGGGCAGGAGCATATCACAGCTAACATTAGGCGACGGTGTGTCACACCCTGAACAGCTCACCATCGCAGGGCAACACCCACAACCATTCAAACTAACATCTGTTAGAAGCAGCCAGTTATTTATTAGGTATTAAAAACTGTCAGCGAGTGAAAAATCGGGACCAGAAGGACCGGGACCGAGACGGAGTGTGAGATGCTTGTGACAGCTGTCCTGATATTCCCAACCCCAACCAGGCATGATTTTTCCCAAATCACTATCATTCATTTTCTAAACTTCTTAATTCTTCTAGGATTTTGGGGAGGCTTATTTCAGCCAACTCTGAGTGAAGGTGGGGTTCTCCTTGAACAGCCTGCCAGTCCATCGCAGGGCCAACCCAGAAACACCCATTCCCACTCACACTCATACAGGCAATTTGGAACAGCTAATTAGCCTAATGTGCATGTCTTTATGTCCCATGCAAGAGAACATGCAAACCCCACACAGAAATGACTGAGCCTGGGAATTGAACCCATGAACTTCTTGCTGTGAGGCAGATGTGCAAAACACTACGCCACCATGTCACCTGTATATATATATTATACTGTTTGTGCTTTGTGTTTCAGTATGGTTCAGTACTCTTTACAGTACTATATATATATGTTTGTACATTAATTTTCTATAGTTAGCAGGTAGTAACTTGTGAGTGACTTTTTAAGACTCAAATTAGTTACTCTATTTAAAATTAATATTTTATCCTTTTATAATTAATTTTATGAAGCTGTATTTTAGTTGTACAATAAGCAGTGCAAAGTTTACAAACACTCAACCATATAACAATGAGTCATACTGGATAACTTACATAACTCCCTCAGACATTTCCACCATGCTTTACATAAATCTTCAGAGGCATCACAACTCAGCTTCCACAGTGGAGAGCCATAAAGCAAACAGCAATATTAATGAAATAACCATTAGGGACGTTTTATATCAGGATACACATGATCAAAAATCCCACAGTTATGGAATGCATGGAAAGCTTGGAATGAATCATAGTTGCTGAGAAATGAACACATGGCCAAAACTAACCCTGTTAAATGAATGGTCTTTTGTATTCTACATCACTGGTTAACACTGAGTTTTCTTCTCACCGTCTTTCACCAGCTGATCTGCATTAATTTGTATCGCTTGTCTAGTTATTTTAACAATCGTTTTAACGAGTTTATATTCCATGTTGTCACAAAGAGTGTGTGTGTATATGTCTGTATATCTGTGTGTGTCGGGGTGATGATGAGTACAAACAACAGATTACATAATCACACAAAGAACCAATAAGAACACCATCAGTTCTCAAACGTCCATGTTTCTAGCATGCACCGGTGTGAGACCCAAAATAAAAAACCTTTAGAAGTTAAGTGTTTATTGGTTTAGGTAGAAAAAAGTGACCCCTCTACACTACATAAAGTGTGAATGTGTGCATTTAGCTCAGTTCTTTCTCGTGTCCCTATTTATTCTGGTGCTAATCAGCTTCAAGTCAGTGGTAGTTGAAATGTTTGGCGCACATAATCATGGGGTGAAACCTGCCAAGGTTTTTTACTGCCTGTTTTACTGACAACATCGAGAGGGTTGATGGCTCTTATCCATCTTTGACGTAATGATGTCTCTTTTGGAAATCTGTAACCATAGGCCCCAAGTTCCAAGCAATCTGATGCTGGTCATAATGAAGTGGTGTGCAGGTATGAGGTGCGCAAAGCGTTGGAAGGGTGTGAATGGGGGTATCCATTTTTTAAAAAATATGGTTGGTAAATTATGAGTTCTGTTGCATTTGGGAGGCAAAATCATACAAAGATATTTATGTGCAGAAATGAACTTTATTCATAAGTCTACACAATTTCAATCAAACAGAATCATTGATATTTTTTTGCACAAATCTTTACATGTAGCAAGAAAACTTTCTTGCATGTAGTTAACTTAATGCATACTTGAATAACCACATTCAATAAATGATAAATTACTTTAAATCTTTTATAATGTATCATTGCACTATACACCTACACTGATAACCTCTACTTAATAACCTCATAGTTTGTCTATCTTTCTGAATATGTGTATTTACATGTATAAACAAAAAATATCTTACGAATAATTCCTTCTAAAACTGTTTAAAACAGAAAAGTTCAAAACTACTGTGACTTAATAATAATGTTCAGTATTAATAATTATGATAAAAGCAAATTTCACACATGGGACAGTTTTTGGTTTTTATACAAGTCACTACTTAACAAATCTGTGAATCCATGAATCGTCTTATCATAAGTAAGATTAAAAAAATTCCAAAATAATTCACTACCAAGAGTAGGATGCTGAAACATTATTTTTCAATTCTCATTGCAATTTTACAGAAATGTACTTGCATAGTCAACATTGTACCTGGTGGCAGCAGATTTAGAGCTCTGCTGACGTAATTGGGACCGCTGTGTTTCGTTCGATTAATAGTTGTCCGTGTCGTGAAAAAGCAGGTAAAAATGATTGCAAGATTTGACATTTTTGTACGGAGCCCGTAAGAAGACACAGAAGAAAAAAAGTTTAAATATTCGTTCCTCGTGCGCATTAGAAATTATTTGCTGCACACAAAAACCTATTGTAAGTATAAGCTATGTATATTACTGGAAATACCTGATTTAATCGAGCTGTATTTTAACCTTGGACACGCCTATAAAGAGTGTTGTTATGTCATGTTATCAGGTGTTCAGGTGACTGATGAAGGCTGGTGTTTCTACTGCGCCGAAACAGACTACAAGACTCCAAATCCCGCTTTGAATGTCGTTCAGAGATAACATAATGGTGACGCTGGACAAGCAAGGCTGCAGTGTCTTTATAGGCGAGTTCAAGGTTAAAATACAGCTATATTAAAAATTAAAAACAAAATTAATTCACATATTTCCATTTGTATACATAGCGTACACTTTCTCGTGTGCATTAATCAGTTTTATTTGTATAGCACTTTTTACAATTGACATTGTCACAAAACAGCTTTACATTGTAAAAGAGATTTAAAAAGGAATTTAAACATTTTTCTATAACCTCTACACAGCCCTAATGAGCAAGCTTGTGGTGACAGTGGCAAGGAAAAACTCCCTCAGTTGACCCAGGGAAGAAACCTTGAGAGGAACCAGGCTCAAAAGGGAAACCCATCCTAATTTGGGTTACACCATAAAATACAAACCATTTAAGAGAAACTTCATTTCAGTCCAACATGTAGTCCGGTTGGTTGTACCACAAATGTAAGTCCTAAAAAATTGTAGCAAAAGAGTTTATATCACCAGCAGTGAAAAGTCATCTTCACAGTCTCTGAGTGCAGATCTAAGTCCATATAGATCTTCATCAGCATCAGTACACCAGGACAGACCACAGGACTCTCAAAGCAGAAGGAATAGGACCACTGGCATCCCAGAATTAGCATGTGTACCTCAGCAAAAACACAGAAAGAGACAGAGAGATGGGGGGGAGAGGTTACTAGATGCCTTCTTGTGCACACCAGATAGTTTCTCATGCGCTCACAAAACCAATATATATATTTTTGTCCCCTTACAGGCTCTGTATTTTTGGACAGCTTCTGACAGGCGGGATTTTCATTATGCTGGCGGGTCAGTGGGTTTTGTAGTCAATTTGCGGGCCTGACCCACAATATGCGGGTCACCTGGGAGGTGTGTATAACAAAGCTGGATATTCCATGTTTTAATGATGAAGACAAACTAATTATATTACTCGTTTATCAACCTGCTTATATAAAATTAAAACGCATGTTAATATTATAAAGTGAGATTTCACAAACCATATCTGCACACTTCACATTCAGTTACACGCACTCCTTGCTCTGACCCTTTATTAAAATTACCTTTTGGAATATAATCCATCCACATTAAAATATAAAGTTTGAGTTTGATATCATTCCTGAAGAAATGAGATTGACCACTTTATAAACCAATCATACTAATAATCTTTACATGATCAGACAATAAACTAAGTAGCTGAGTATCCATCAGTTGCCTGGTAACGTGATCTGATATAGAGAGGTTTTGGGAAAAAAAGTTTCCGATACATACAAAATGTCTGGAAATATGCTTTAAACATTGTTAGTGGTACGTATCAGTGGAAGGTGATGAATCCTTGCTTAATAAAACGACTTGTGCATCACACAGCACAGCATGATCTCAGCATTTTCAGTAACATGCTTGACTTGACATGCCTTGACCAGAAATCAGCATTTATGTGCTGTCCAAAAGATTCTAGCGTTCTAGCTCTATGTACACATCACTGGTTGACAAGGACAGATCAGGGACAGACATCAAAATCATGTTTCATATCTATAGGGGTCCACGGAGGAGCTCTGCCAGTAACTCTACAGTCATACGGCAGTGGAGTATTTTATTTTTAATGAGGTGAAAGAACCTACACCCATCTTATAGTTAAAATTAAATTTGTCATAGATGACATTTTTGTCAGGGGCACAAATACAAAACTTCTCATCATATATTTTATATATTTATTTGCTATTTATTTGCTTTCCTTGGTCAGTATTAAAGGAAATTGGTTGCCTTAACCTTACCAGAGTGCTGAACACATCAAATCACATACTTTCCAGAGTGGAATACCTATACGAACCTCCCCAGGTCCCACAGAAATCATGCATTGCACATTTAGCTTGGTGTAGAGGTTCCCAGTTTTACAAGGATTCCTGAATTGATATTAGGAATATTCTGTGATCCAAAGTATCAACCACTCTACTTTTTTTATACTGTGACATGATCATTTCATTAAGTAAGTAACATACATGACTAAAATTAAAGGAATACACCTTTCATTGCTTTCCCATGTAGTTAAACTCTAATGGGAAAATTATCTCTGCCAGGGTGGTGTGATCTGGCCTGATGTGAAGCAGGGAAGTTGTGTCCTTATACCTGAAGCATGATTTTGCACACATGTTGTGCTTGTTATAAGAACTAAATATCCAAACTTTTGTGACCTTGCTCTAAAAATTGACCTTTAATCTGGACACTTCAAAATCAAATCCTTTCTGGGACTCAGGTAGGGAAGTGTGCCAAACAAGTTTGGCTGAAAGTCTGTGTATGGATGTGGTCAGGATTTTGTTCAATAAAAAACTGCAGATGGTCTCACACATGCTGGTGATTACAATACCTCATCCAAGTATTAATATTAATTAAGCAATATGAGACACAACTATTATTTGCTGAACAGAGTAAGATGGCCTGGAGGGTTTCCATTAAAAAAATAAAGTGCACAAGTGTGTGGTGTTAGGATAGTAAAAAACACTAAACTTAAAACTTAAATGTGGCTTATTGACATTTCAAAATAGTATAATACACAATTAATTTTTTATATTTCTGATATTCATTCATTTTCTAAGCTGCTTAATCCTAATTAGGGTCACGGGGAGGCTGGTGCCCATCTCAGCCAACTCTGGGCGAGGGTGGGGTACACCCTGGGCAGCTTGCCAGGCCATCGCAGGACCATCACCCACACAACCATTCACACTCACACCTAGTGGAGATTTGGAACAGCCAATTAGCCTTCTGTGCATGTTTTTGGACAGTGAGAGGAAACCAGAGAACCTGGAGGAAACCCACACAAGCTCAGGGAGAACATGCAAACTCCACAGAGAAACACCCGAGCCCGGGAATTGATCCCAGGCCTTCTTCTTCTTTTTCTTCTTTTTTTAATACTGTATTAATTCTGCAAGGGAAACCTTGACTTCTGCATTTAACCTATCCAAAGTGAACACACACACACACACACACACATTAACAATGAGCACACACATTTGGAGCAGTGGGCTCAAGGTTCAGCCATGAATGTGGAGGAAGGGAAGGTGCTGCTCACTCTCCCGCTACCACACATTTTTCTTGCTGGTTTGGGAATCGAACCAGCGACCTTTCGGTCCCAAAGCTTCTTCTCTAATTATTAGGCCATTGCCACAAAGGACTGCATTAACCATTTTTTACTGTGAGGCGGACATGCTAACCATGCTGCCTATTTTTATATTATATTTGTAAAAACTATGAGTGTACCTTAATATTATTTGTAATCAGGATTCTGCCTTCAAATTTGGCACCTCTTTGCCTAGTCAAGTTTCTAGGCAACCAAAACATAAGAATGGGCAAAAATATTATTGCTTTTACTTTTTTGATTTTGAAATACTGTATTAATCCTGCATGGAAAATTATTGCCTCTGCATTCAACCTATCCAGAGTGAGCACACACACACGTAAACAGTGAGCATGCACACACTCGGAGCAGTGGGCTGCCACACTCATTGGGGCACCCAGAGAGCAGTTGGGGATTAGCTGCCTTGCTCAAGGCCTTGCTCGCTTCAGCCATAAAGGTGGAGGAAGGGAAGGTGCAGCTCACTTCCCCACCACCAGACATTTTTCCTGCTGGTTCGGGAATCGAACCAGTGACCTTTCAGTCCAAAAATCTTAATGTTATGATTTGTCCACTGTCAGTCCCTGCTCCTGAGCATTTGCCCGCATCATCTTTCCCTCCACTAAGTTTTTTCCCCAGAAACCTTACACTTAGACTGTCAGCTTCTTCCCAATTGAACAAAGACTAACCGTCTCACTAGGAAGAATGTTTATATTCCTTGTATTCGATTGTGTACTGAGGTCAAACGTGGGTGACATAACAACTTTGCACTTTGCAGATATCAAATTAAGTAGAAGATCCTGCTGACTTCATGATAACAGCTTGTTAAAAGTGGTTTCATAAAAGAAGCCGACAACAAAATGCAAAATTTCAGCTTGGCTAGACTAGACTAGCATTGGTCCAGGCTTGTCATAGAGCACTAGTCTTTTATATGGTGCTAGATTTTAACCCTGACCTTTACACTACAGTCATAGTTGTTTTGCTGTGGCTACAGGAATTCTTTCCTGATGAAGCTTACAGTAAGCTTTCAGTATTCTCCCTGAATGACGTTCCTGCATACTTATGCTTAAAAACACACTGTATGTTCAATTCAAAATGAAAACAAGCCTGTAATTACAAATTGGTGTACAAATGTGAGTAAATCAATTAGTGCATGCATATTTTTCCACCATACTGAGTTAATTTATTTATTCATACATTCATTTGCCAAACTGTTTTTTCCTATGGAGATATGGCCAACTCTGGTACACCCAGAACAGCTTGCCAGTCCATCGTTGGGACAATACACAAAACCTTTCACTAACTCCTAGGGGCAATTTGGAACAACCAACTAGCCTTATGTGCATGTCTTTGGACTGTGGGAGGAAACTGAAGCACCTGGGGGTAACCCATGCAAACACAGAAAGAACAAACTTCACACAGAAACACCCTCGGTAAGCTTAGGACCCATGACCTTCTTGCTGTGAGGTGGATGTGTTAATCTCTACGCTTCTGTGTTGCCCTCGGCTACGAGTTGAACTAAAATTCTGATACAGAAAAAATTATAAATGCACATTAATTACCCTCATTTCATGACTCTTTTCAGCCCAAAAGTGTTCCAGTGTTGTCATTTATTTGTTTCTCTTCATTAATAGATCAGAGTGGAGAACCTAACTTAGAAAATGATAAGTGGTATTTTTACTCCTGATCTTTGAAGGCATCAAGAATTTTGTCTGTCCCTTCCAAAAGCTCAAAAACACACAACAGTATAGTTACATTATGTGTGTGCATATGTTTTGTGCCTTTTGAGAAGAGATAAATATCAAGAACTGCACATGGGATCCATTATCTAGATGATCAGTCTGTTTCTGTGTCTCTGCACACATTTGAAGAATGTGATGGAAAAAGAACAAGGATCTGTATGCAGATGAATCAAGTATCCACTGAAACAAACCACTGATTGTATGTTTTAATATGTATGCAAGTGTTCACATGTATTTTATGATTACAAACATTTGCATCATGGGATAGTAACTCAGGATGGGTTTCAATGTATGATTCATTTTTTAATTACAACAAAATCATTCACTCACTCTCACTCGCTCATTTGCTGAACCGCATAATACTACTACTGTAGTATTATCAGCAGATGCTGGGCAAAGGCAAACCTGAACAGCTCACCAGAACATTGCAGGTCAACACACACACACGCACACACACCCATTCACAATCACATCCACACCTAGGGTCAATTTGGAACAGCCACTTAACTTAATGTCTTTGGATTATGAAAGGAAACTGGAGTACCCTGAGAAAACGCATGCAAGTACAGGGAAAACATGCAAAGTCCACACAGAAACACACAAGCCTGGAACTCAAACCCTGGACCTCCTTACTGGGAGGCAGATGTGCTACCCACTGCACCACTGTGCCATCCACAACAAAATCTTGTCAACATATTTATTGGATGTATTTTTATACTTGTGTATTTTTTCCATAAAAAGGGTTAATTTTTTTCAAGTTTTAATGCACGTGTGTTTGCGTGCTCTGCATGGATATGCAGTTGTATGGTCTTATAATGACTCTTGTGTTGTTTCCAAGGTTGAAGGTTAGATACCTATTCATTCAAAAAAGCTAAAAGGAACTGTTTGTGTTGATATGGGTGCTATGTGCTTGTGTGCTGTTTATGTATGGAACATTGAGCTTTGGGCCTTACACTTACAGCTGCCTCCAAAATTATTGGCACCCCTTGTAAAGATGCCTATTGGACCCCCACTGTGTAAAGACCCCTGAGCAAGGTCTTAACCATATTTTTGCATCTGTCCACCGAGCAGTATAAATGGGTACCAGTAAAAATACTGGGAAGGTAACTTGCAATGAACTCCTAGTTGCTTCATGCTACAGAAACCGGGGTTAAGCACCGGCATGATGAGCCACTAGGCTCGGGTGTAAAAGCCCAACAGGCTTACCAGACTTACCTGGGAAATATGAGTAAAATTCATTAATTTGACGACCCTTTTAGGGTCGCAGGGAGGCTCAAGCCTATCTCAGCCAACGCTGGGCAAAGGTGGGTACACCCCCTGAACAGCTCACCAGTTAATTGCAGGACCAACACACACAACCATTCATACTGACACTAACACATTGGGGCAATTTGGAACAAATTGCCTAACATGCATGTTTTGGACTGAGGGAGGAAACTGGAGTACCCAGTGAATTACATGAAAACTCCACACAGAAATGCCCAGGACCATCTTGCTTTGAGGGGTACGTGTTAACAACTATGCCAACGTAAGTAAAATGTTTTAGAAAAAAAAATCCACCTTTTGGTGAAAAATTTTGAAAAATCTAATCTCTTATTGAAATGAATGTACTCAGAAAGACAAATTGCTCAGCAAGAAAAAATATTTTTAACAAAAGCACATGCTATGGTTATGGCACCCGCTTAAATTATAGTGTACATAATGTACATAGCTGAAACATGTTTTCCATTTAAATTATAGTGTACATAATGTACATAGCTGAAACATGTTTTCTATTTAAATTGTACATTTTTAGTTGATTGGAGTGTGTAGGGACTTTCAAGCTGTAATCCATGACTTCTTGATTATTTGGGGTAGAAATATAAGGTACCACAGTGGCCAAATTCCTTTCGAGAACACAGACATACTTTTGGAGCAATAATAAAAAATTGACATGAAGGGGGGAAAAAACTTGCCTGGAAGAGGACCAAAGTTTATTTTGTCTCCAAATCAAGAGAGGAGGATTGTAAAAATTTCCCAAAGAATGAACTAATTGGTGGAGACTATCAAATAAATACTGCACTGAATCCTGTGGTACTGGTACTGAATCCTCTGGTACTGCTACTAAATTCTGTGGTACTGAGTCTCTTCATGAAAACCCTGCCCAACAGTTAACCCTATATTACAAATGTCAGTCACAACACAATCATCATTTGACTTTTTATTCGTTAATTTACTTTGTACTCTAACAGCTTGAAGGGATTTCTAACCTGGGTTTTTTGTATGAAGATTGTGATTATGGTCATTGAACAAAACATTGATTGCAGTCATGCTACCAGCCATTGGAGGGCCTGCACCTGAAACAGTCTGGGCCTGTCCTATTACCCCTAATGTTGTATGCCTTGTTTATGGTAAACAGTTTTGGTTACTATCAGTTGCTTTTGGTTGCTATCAGTTGCATTTCGGGTTTAGCTTTTACATGCTTTCCGCAAGACTTATAGCTGAGGGTATTCGTTATTCAATAAACTGCATTGCCAAGTTGCCAGATGGACATAGCGCAATCTTCCAAAAAATTATATTTATATATATATATATATATATATATATATATATATATATATATATATATATATATATATATATATATAT
>JAOUQZ010044730.1:0-11172 GCA_028564935.1 Neosilurus hyrtlii | reverse complement strand
ATATACATACATATATGGTACACATACACACACACACACACACACACAATATTACAGGATTGTAAGACCACTTATTTAGCTTGGCATTAGTGATGACAAAGTGTGTGTCTTATGACCTAGATTGATTAAAGGCTGTTTTTGTGTCTTGAGTGAATGTTTTGTACGTGCAACACAGCACGACTTTTAATCTAAATGTTCTTGACATAGTTGATAGAGTCCTTGTGTGGCGCTGTTATTCTGTTATTCTGTCTCTAATCATGCAGCCGCTGAGTCTAGCAATGTTTCAGATGACGACCTGTCCCATGTCTCCCTTTTTGTTAAAGGTCATATACCATACATGGAATTGTTTCCAGTGTCTGTTAGAGGAACTGTTTTGGCCGATCCAAGGCTTCCATGCCATCCTGATTTATAAAAGACTGTTACACCCATGCATAGACAGACGGCTTCTAATAAACGAACATCGGCATTCAGTCTGTGTGGTTGTCCTTTTGTTACAAGCCTCTCCTGGATCCAGAGACGAGGAGGGTGGGGAGAGCTGAGGGAGAACGAGAAGGACTGTAGTGGGGTTCTCCCCACTGCCTAACAGTTCATACATATATATTCATAAACATTCATTCTTACTATTTACAGCTCACATATGATACTTAGCTAATATGAATTATCCTGAAAGTTTTTTTTTTAAATAAAATTCATAAATATTCATACTTTTTACTTCTAACATTAACCTCTTAGCTAATATGAGCTATCCTGACAGGATTCTTAATTAATTTTCAAAAATACTCAGTTTTCATAGATAACATTAGCCACTTAGCTAACATGTGCTATCCTGAAAGGATTTTTAAATCATATTCTTAAATATTCATATTTTTCATAGCTTAGATTGGCCACTTAGATAGTATGGGCTATCCTGTAATTAATTTTAAGTCCTGTTCATAAATAATGATACTTTTCACAGCTAATATTAGCCACTTAGCTAATATTCACATTTGGCAGAGTTAAGGGCCTTGCTAAAGGGCCCAACAGTGGCAGCTTGAACCTTCGACCTTCGGATTAGACACCTAGACCACTGAGCCACCACCGCCTGTGCCATCCTGACAGGATTTTAAAATCATATCCCTTGAGTATTCATACTTTTCACAGCTAAGATTAGCCACTTAGCTAATACCAGCTATCCTGACAGGATTTTAAAATCACTGTTCACTGCTAAGATTAGCCACTTAGCTAATACCAGCTATCCTGACAGGATTTTGAGACCCAGTTTTTTAAGGTCATGTGCAGGAGTGAAAGGTACAAGGACAAGCAGAGACACCTCATTAACAACATGACCATCCATACCAAAGTCTTACCTCCTCAAACTTTTTGGATTTGGCGAGATCACATACATGGTTGATGACCCTGATTCTGTTGCCCAGCCCACACTCTGGCGCTAGCTCCTAAACACACACACACACACACACACACACATTACGGACGTCTCTCCCTCTTCCTCACAGTGAGAACCATTTCCTCTAAAATGGTGAAACATCTTCACTTCTCTGACCTTCAGGATGTCGTAGGTGATGATGAACTCTGATGGCTTACTATCGGTCTGTTTGGTTGGGATACGCGGCGTGAGGCCAAACACCCCCTTGAGCTTGTCCTTCAGAGACTCCTTACTGGGCTGTTTATTCATGATCCCAGCACTCAGGAGGACTTACTGAGAGAGAAAACAAATAAACAAATTAAACTAAAACCATGAGTATATTAAAAAATAAAACAGCTTAAGCTATTTTTTTGTTTTAGACTGATAAAACTATATAATAACCATTAACACAAGCTAACCTGACAGCATTTATAAAATAGCTAGCTGTGGAATATATTCATTTGAGTATGGGAGAGCAGTCAGACATGAAGCTTGAAGGAAAAACAAAGACTGTGTTTATTAAGAGCAACAGTTTCATTAAGTGCTGTTAGCTACACATCCTTCCAAACTGCAGTGACAAATTATACTACGAGCTTTTAGTATATACTACATGGGAATGGCATGATCTGATTGGTTCACTATCTCACTAAGCTCCACTGAAATTCAGGGTAATGAATCAATGTGGTGGACAAAAACTTACGGTTTGTGATGGTCCCTGATTTGGAAATCCTAGAATTTCAAGTAAATAAGAAGAGGATAAATTGTTATGTATGGTTCACATTTTGGTTATCAAACTTGTTCAGAGACATGACTTTACAACGCAGTGAAAGAAACATAATTTAATAAAAGGCATCAGGAAACCACCAGCTCACAGTGGCATGTGTGTATGTGTGTGTGTTTGGGGTAGTGTCCCAAAGGGTTTAAAAAGCACTGAGCTCTGCATTCAACTCCCAATACAGTAAATATGGAGTAATGGATGAATGAGTGATTTCCACAGGACAGGTAAATAATTATTGGGCTGGGTTTTAATGTTAGACCACGCCCACTTCTACTGAAATCCAATTATTATTTAAATTAAGTTAAACATAGTGGGATTTGGAGCACTAAACAGCTACAAATACAATTACATTAACTCTTAAATGGCTGGGAGGTTTATGTACTGTATAATTACTGCAAAACAATATTTTAAAGGAGGCGGGGCCATTTAGAGTGGGCGTGACTCATCAGTGATGCACGTAGACAATTGATCACGTGTGCAAGTACACCACAGATAAAAATAATCTAATAATTGATTTTTATAGATTACAGTCTGTTTGTATGAAAATGTGTATTAAATGTGTGTTAAATGTGTGTTATCTTGACAGTCTAAATGCACCAATACAAAAGGTCTCGTGTCAAAATCTAGCTGTTTTGTTTTATTTTGTTTTGTTTTTTAAACAGACTCAACACATTCTCCGGATCTCAGTGGAGGACATGCCTGCCCCATGGGCTGCACAATCACCGTGCTGTCGGATCAAATAAACAAACCAGGATCAATAAACAAGCACAAAAACAAGCCTAGAGAACACTGAACAGGTCTCACCCCACGGCTGTAGAACTGAACCGGAAGTGCATGAAGCTGTCTCTGGGACTCAGATGAACCTTCTCAAAGAGGAAAAACGCACCGATTTCATGCATTTACGCTTTTTATCCAGCCGTGAAAATCCGCTGAACAACCAGCCACTCAGCCCTGCTCCGACCGGATGTCATGTTCAGTACAGAAGAGCACTTCCGGTCCTGACGGTGTATCGGGATTAAAAATAACACTGATCACTTCGATTACCTCAAGAGCTATAATTAAAAACACTCACATTTTATATTGTTGGATTTTTTTAAAGACTGATCGAATTTCATTTGTATATTTAATAATAATAATAATAATAATAATAGTAATAATAATAATAGTAATAATAATATAATGTTTTAATAAAATTCTAACTTCTTTTAAAATTCCGCTTGGATTGTTTTGTAATTATATATATTGTATTAAATTTCATTTTTGATAAATTATTTTTTAATTGCTCGTAAATCCTGAATTAAAAAAGAAAGAAATGGCGCCTCCCATTTCCGCCAATCCACTTCCGTCCTGGGAAATGTAGTTCTCAACCGTGTGCTTTAGTCGCTACTCGGTTGCTAGGTAACCACTTGTGTAAACTCCTCCCGTGTTTTGTTTTCCTTACCTAGTTTGGCAGTTGAGGAGATGGAGGTTTCTGAGTGGTTTGTGAAAGTAATCACTGATTCTGAAATGGATTTATATCACTGGCGGGATTATAACCATCCGGGCCCCATGAGGATGATCAGTAAAACACAACATCCTGTTCAGGAAAACAGTGAAATACTCATTTCAAAATACATCAATGAGTTTTAACCATTTCCTGTTTCTCTGAGAGCTCTGTTTGAATTTAATGTATTTTTCTTCTGTACCCTGGTACTGAACTCTGGGCAAAGTAAAGGTTCACCTTAAACAGTTAGAGGGCCACCGCAGGGAAAATGGAAACCCACACAAGCACAGGGAGAATATCCAAACCCCACACAGTCACACCCTTGCCGAGCCTGGGACTCAAACCCAGGACCTTCTGACTGTGAGGTGGATGTGATATGTGGGGTGGACTGCACCAACCTACAGCCTGGAACTGGATGCTCGCTCAGAAATTGGGAAAATTAAACACACACAAAATGTCCGATGTTGTCCTGTGGTACACACCCCCCAAAATACAACAACTTTACACTTCCTAATATATAAATATTTTTCCTAAAAAAAAAAAAAAAAAACTTATTTTATCAGGTTTCTCAGTAAACACCCTTTTCACTTACTTTTCTTTCACTGGTCACTTGTTTTTTAAAGAGACCTGGCGACACCTAGTGTACACTTCTACAAAATACATATTTAGCAACAGCACTTTAAAATAAATTCACATTTTCAAAACTAAACTTTTAAATCTATCAGTAAAATTTATGGGCTTAAGGAAGATAATAATAATTATTATAAATTGTTTATTTTTAATATGCCCTCTTGGTGAGGTGGTGAGGACGGCAGAGCGACCCCCAAACATTTACACCGGCAGACTTCAGAGGAGAGCCAGTGGAATAATCAGGGATCCCACACACCCTGGACATCCGCTTTTTCTACCCTCTCCCCTCTGTAAAAAGCTACAGGACACTAAAAACAAAAATTAATAGACTCAAGAACAGCTTTTACCCACATACTTTTAAACGTGACACCCCGCCACCACCACCGTCACACACACAGGCTAAATAACCATCATTCAGACCATCTTCCTGGACAGTGCAATATTACTCTTTAAGTCCCTTTTTGGAGTCCCTAGAGGGTGTGCTAGAGGGTGCTCCTCCTGGGGACTCTCTCGTTGTCCGGGGAGAGTTCAGTGTCTATGTGGGTAATGACAGTGTGACCTGGAAGGGTGTGATTGGTAGGTACAGCCTCTCCGATGTGAACACGAATGGTGTTCTGTTGTTGGACTTCTGTGCTCATCATGAAAACAAAGTTCGTACATAAGGGTGTCCTTACGTGCACATGTCACCAGGACACTCTAGGTCACAGTTCGATGATCAACTTTGTAGTCATGTCATCAGGCTTGCGGATGCATGTTCTAGACACTCATGTGAAGAGAGGAGCTGAGCTATCAACCAATCACCACCTGTTGGGTGAGCTGGCTCCGATGGTGGGGGAGGCTGCCCTCCAGACCCGGCTGGCCCAAACATGTAGTTAGGGTCTCCTGGGAACGTTTGGCGGAGTCTCCTGTCAGAAGGGCCTTTAACTCCCACCTGCAACAGAGCTACAACCACATGCCAAAGGAGGCAGGATACATGGAATCCGAATGGGCCATGTTTCATTCCTCCATTATTAAGGCGGCAGCCCAGAGCTGTGGCCAGAAGGTCATTGGTGCCTGTCGTGGTGGTAACCCCCGAACCCGGTGGTGGACACCAGTGGTGAGGGGAGCCGTCCAGCTGAAGAAGGAGGCCTATCGGGTCTTTTTGGCCTGCGGGATTTCTAAGGCAGCAGACAGGTACTGGCAGGCCAAACGTACTGCAGCTCGAGCTGTCGCTAATGCAAAATCTCGGGTGTGGGAGGAGTTTGGTGGCCTGGAAAGTGACCATCGGTTGGCCTCGAAAAGGTTCTGGACCACCATCCACGCCTCAGGATCCACCTCCTGATTCCCAACCTCCCCACTTCCACTGTAAACTGTATTTGTAGAGGACTGCTTCCCCCAGCAGTCCTCCACAAATACTGTTTACAGTGGAAGTGGGGAGCTGCTCACCTTGACAGGGGATGTTGTTGAGAGGTGGAAGGAATACTTTGAAGACCTCCTTAATCCCACCAACATGCCCTCTGTGGTTGAGGTAGACCCTGGGGGTTCAGGTGGGGGTCCGCCCATTGCTGGGGCTGAGGTCGCTGTGGTAGTCAAAAAGCTCCTCGGTGGACGAGCTCCAGAGCTGGATGAGATCCGCCCTGAATATCTCAGAGCTCTGGATGTTGTAGGACTGCCTTGGTTGACATGTCTCTGCAACATCACGTGGTCATCGGGGGCCGTACCTCTGGATTGGCAAACTGGGGTGGTAGTTCCCCTTTTTAATGCCTCAGCCTACCCTGTAAAGTCTATGCAGGAGTACTGGTGAGGAGGATCCGGCTGATAGTTGATCCTTGGATTCAGGAGGAACAATGTGGTTTTTGTCCTGGCCGCAGCACTCTCGATCAGCTCTATACACTCTACAGGATCCTGAAGTGGGCATGGGAGTTTGCCCAATCTGTCCACATGTGCTTTGTGGATTTAGAAAAGGCTTTCAACCATGTCTCTCGGGATATCTTGTGGGGTGTGATCCGGGAGTACGGTGTACCGGACCCGTTGCTACGGGCCATTAGGTCTCTGTAGCACCGGAGCCAGAGCTCAGTCTGCATTGGTAACAACAGGTCAAATTCGTTTCTGATGAGGGTTGGGGTCCATTATGGCTGTCCTCTGTCACCGGTTCTGTTTATAATTTTAACAGACAGAATTTCTAGGCAGCTGGGATGAGAATCAGCACCTCCAAGTCCGAGGCCATGGTTCTCAGCCGGAAAAGGGTGGAATGAACCCCCGGGGTCTGGAACAAAGTCTTTCCCAAGTGGAGGAGTTTAAGTATCTTGGGGTCTTGTTTACGAGTGAGGGAAGGATGGAGCAGGAGATTAACAGGCGGATCGGTGAAGCCTCTGCTGTAAAGCAGGGCTTGTACCAGTCCGTTGTGGTGAAGAGGGAGCTGAGCCAAAAGGCAAAGCTCTCAATTTACCAGTTGATCTATTTTCCAACCCTTACTTACGGTTACAGGCTTTGGGTAGTGACCGAAAGAACAAGATTGCAGATACAGGTGGCTGAAATGAGCTTCCTTCACAGGGTGGCGGGGCTCTCCCTTAGAGATAAGGTGAGAAGCTCAGCCATTCGAAAGGAGCTCGGAGTAGAACCACTGCTCCTCCGTGCTGAGAGCAGCCCGTTGGGGTGGCTCGGGCATCTGATTAGAATGCCTACTGAACTCCTCCCTGGTGTGGAGTCCCGGGGTCGACCCAGAACACGCTGCAGGGACTACGTCTCTCGGCTGGTCTGACAATGCCTCGGTGTCCCACTGGAAGAGCTGAAGGAAGTGGCTGGAGAGAGGGACATCTGGACCTCACTGCTTAGGCTGTTGCCCCCGTGACCCAGCCCTGGAAGAAGCAGAAGAAGATGATGATGATCAATTTTTGTGAAGAAACTCATGAACAAACACAGAGACAGAGGGCAAACAAGGGATCTATCCCTGCAGAGGTTATTATTGTATTACAGTATTTTCTGTGAAATATTTGTGTTTTTTAATTAGTTTTGTTAACACAATAAAAAAAGCACAGTGTACTTAAGTGAGTTTCAATTATAGGTAGTACTGGTATATATGTGATAAGTGCATTAAAACATACAGGAGTAATAAATATGAATCTAACTACTTGAGAGGAGATGAAAATCAATTTATAAAAATATAGATTTAAATAAATTTAAAAAATCATCTTTGCAGTAAACATAGATATCACCAGATTATTTACTGAGTGTGTAAACAAACACACATTCCTCTGCAGTTCTACCGGCAATACAGGAATGACCAGGAAGTCACATTGCTGTTCATATTAACACCTTCAGCTATTTCACACCCTCTGCTGTATACATCTCACATCACTTCCATCATGTTGGATTCTCAACTCAAGAAGATTATTTTAATCTGTTTCATAAAGCAAAATATTAATAACATAATACAAAACATAATAATTTACAGTAATGGAGTATAATTTAACAGACTGATCCTTAGTTTGGTTTATTTTCAAATCAATATAATAATTTCCTTTTTTGTTGTAATTAGTGAGATAATGTACAGTAATCTTATCATTATTGTGAAGTAAGCTGTGATAGCTGGGAACTTGTGAAGTATCTGCGATTGATAGCAGGTCTTAATTCCCCTGTCGGGGTTTATTTTATGATAGTGATCATCACACTGTTCATTATCCCTTACGGATAGTATATTCATCTGCGTCATAAGCCCTATTACTTTTTATCTTATTACAACATGTAACAATTGCATCCAAGCATCCAAGAAAAACAAAAACAATTACACCATGTTGTTCATGTTAAATGTGCAGACAAAGCTTTTCTATTTCTATCTGATGCTAGCTTTAAGGAATATGCTGCCATTTAACATGTAAAACAAAGAATAAAATGCAGCCAGTGTTCCCAGGGCTTTGTGATGGAACTACCAGCATTGTGGAATGTAGACTAATCATCATGTTTTGATTTCTTGTAAACAAACAGTTATTTCCTTATACAGTAGAAGTACAGCTCCAGCTGAGATAGTTGCATGCAGCATGGTTAGCACTTCAGTTAGTTAGTTTTTGTTTTCTGTTATCATGTGTTTTTTGTTTTGATAGTCCCCCTTTGGCTTTCCACAGACTCATTCTACACAAGTCTGTCTATTTAAGCCCAGCATTTCCCTACAAGCACTGCCAGATTGTACCAGTTTTCTCCTGTAAATCTGTTGCCCTGTAGTTTTTGACCATGCCTGTTCCTTGAGTATTCTTGCTAGTCTCTGTGATTTTTGGATACCTCTGCCTCATACTCACTAGTTTGCCTGCTGTTTTAAATTGTTTGCCTATCAGTGGTAACCTTGTGCTCTTCACCACTTCTGTCTGTGTGTGGATCCTTTTCCCTCTCTAAAACCATACCACAGCACTAACACCCTGAACAGGTCACCAGTCTTTTATGACACTAGCTTCTACAGATGCTCTGTCGAAAGTGTACTGGCGCACTACATCCCGGTGTGGTTCGTCATCTGCAGTGATGAGAAAAAGGCAGCACTCCAGAGGGTCATAAACACAAGATAGGTCAACTGTGCTCTCCCCATCCTGAAGGACTCATCCCACCCAGAACATCACCTATTCCAGCTGTTACCCTCAGGCAGGTGGTACAGAGCATTAAAAGCCAAAAACAAACAGACTGAAAAACAGCACAAATTCAGGGTTGATGCAAGGGTGAATGAACACTGAAAGATGTGCCTCATCCCTGTATCCTGTGCAATCCAACAATACAGTGCTGCTGAATGTATATTTCTATCTATAACAGATATCTCAGATACTGATATGACTATTTCAAATATTTTTATTTATACACACACACATTTTATTTTTACAGATTTTTATTTTATAATTTGTACAGTAGCAAGTTTAAACTTTAGATTTCCAAACATTAGTTTTCCAGCAAAAAATAAAACGTTACATTAAAAATGTTTGTATGCAAATAAAGAAAGCAGCATATTGCGTATAAGAGAATTTTCAGAAAAAAATATAATGAAGGCTTTGGATAAGAGCGTCTGCCAGATGCCAAAAATGTAAATAATAAACACACTAACAGTATGTTAATAAATATTCAAGATTTAAGAAGCTTTATTGTCATTTCAATCACATATAGCTGATGCAGTAAATAGTGAAACGAAACAACGTTCCTCCAGGACCAGGTGCTACATAAACATACAACAAGGATCCAATCAAATCATGAGTATACAGTCATATACATATCATATCAGATACAGTCCCCTGTGAAAGTATTGGAACAGCATTACCAGTATTAGAACATGTGAGTGACAGGTATTTCTCGTTTGGCTCGGTGTGTCCTGTTAGATGCTTTAGACTTTTCAAGTTCGATGTGATGTGATTAAAAAGCCAAAGTTTGGAGAATAAAATAATATACTCATGATTAGAAACATACAACCTTTATTAAATATCTTATCTACTTTAAGATTATCTGGTCCTACAGTTTTGCTCACCTGAAATTTGTGGATTCTGGCAGTAACTCTGCTGTATTCTAAGTTGTTTAAGATATTGGCAGTACATATAAGGAAATTAAACTTGAAATTCTGCCCTGTCGTTATAATATCTTTGGTAGAATGCAAAAAGAAACGAACTGGCCTTGTCTTTTAGTGGGTCACACACACATTCATTTCATTAATTTTCTGAACTGCGTAATCCTAATTATGGGTTGTGGGGTGGCTGGCACCCATCTCAGCCAACTTTGGGCTAGGGCAGGGTACACCCTGGACAGCTCGGCAGGCCATCGCAGGGTCAGTGGGGACTATAAATGTAAATATCAAATAAAAATACAAATCTTAAATGTACATGTAAAACGCCTTGTTCATATAGTAGTTGACCCCACCCTATCGGAATGTATGTCATGTAAAACATAATGCTGGGAGGGTGACCAGTGTTACGTCATAAAATGCTGTTTTGGAACAAAGACGAAGACATAAAAAGAAAGTCATCTGATGGAATTTTTGGGCTAAAGATAGAAACAGTCAAGTAACTTTTTTCTGACAAGAAATGTAAACATGGTACTAATTAGATTTGATTCTGACTATTTTCTTTAAAACAAGATTTTCATGGTAACAGAGGATTAAATTGAAATGAGAGTTAACCTTCTCCTGTGTGACCTACTGTTATAGGTTAACAAACCCCATCTCTATGAAGCTAAGTGGTTTTAGGTTTTAAATCATGAAATGATTGCTCTAACTGGTACATGTGACTGTCCGGTGTTTTTTATACCTTGTTAAATTGATAGTTTAAACAGTGAAGACTGCTGTGATGTGGTTCAAAGGCCAAACCGTGGGGAATTAAATGATCTGCTCATGATTAAAAACATACACACTTTTTAAAATTAAATATCTTATTCAAGATCTTAGGAAAAGCTGTAGCGCAGCAGTTATGTTCATATCTTTAGGAAGGAATAGGGAGGAAGCTAGGAATAACATTCATGAAATGTATCAGTCAGGATTTAGGCCCCATCATAGCACATTGACAGCACTCGTTAAGGTGATAAATGATTTACTGGCTCTGGATGATGCAGACTGGGACATGTTCCGGTGCAGCTCTGATGATGTCAACATGTTTACGGAAGTGGTTGTGGGATTCATAGGAAAACTGGTGGACGATACGGTTCGGAAGACCACCATCAGAACGTTTCCGAACCAGAAGCTATGGGTGGATAAATCCATCCGCGATGCTCTGAGATCCTGATCCGCGGCCTATAACACGGGGCTCATTAGCGAAAACATGGACGAGTACAAGACCGCGTCCTACAGCGTGCGCAGAGTGGTGAAGGAGGTGAAGCAGCGCTACGCACAGAAACTAGAGTCACAGTTCCAACAGAGTGGCTCTAGGAGTCTGTGGCAGGGACTGAGGA
>JAOUQZ010044729.1:0-11172 GCA_028564935.1 Neosilurus hyrtlii | reverse complement strand
GTATCAATGCAAATCACCACCTGCAGCATCACAAATCACCACCTGTATCAACACAAATCACTGCCTGTATCAATGCAAATCACCACCTGTATCAACGCAAGTCACTGCCTGTATTACCACAAATCATTGCCTGTATCAGCGCAAATCACCACCTGTATCAATGCAAATCACCACCTGCAGCATCACAAATCCCCACCTGTATTACCACAAATCACTGCCTGTATCACTGCAAATCACCGCCTGGGTCACCACAAATCACTGCCTGTATCATTGTAAACGGGGGCCAGTCCCGATACTAACTGTTGGGACTTTCATTTTTGGCAGGTGCTATTTTGTTTTTATTGTTTTGGATTATTTGCATAATTTATTCTTGACACTTTTGGTGGTTTTTTGAAGCCAACATGCTAAACAAATTATCCATATTACAAAAATCCATTTTTGGGTACCAGAGTAAAAAATTGTGTCGAAAATTATGGTTTCAAAGTGCACTCTCAGTGTACATTTAATATGGTTTCTTTATTTTTTTGTAAATAAAATATATATTTCTTTACATTGTACAAAGTGTGTCAACTTTTTTGGTATTTGGATTGTATTTGCTCTTCATGCCAAAATGTATTTCCTTTTAAATTATATCTTTATCAATTCATTTGAAAAAACACCTAAAATTGGGCTCACAGGATATCCATTATGATCTCAGTTTGCCCCAGTCATATTTCGGTGTTGCATGGAATTCAGAGACCATCGGAACACATCTAAAAACAATGGAGAACACTGTAAAATTTTGGAGGAAATTTCGGGGAAGAGTGAAATATTTTGAAAGTGTTGAAAAATGCACTGTTTGTTTTTTTTGTGTTCAGAGTACATCTGAGTAACTGAGGAAGACATCTGATTAATATCAATACACATCGGTATATATGATTGATTGGTGTAACTTTGGAATACAATTTTGAAAAAAGTGGGAGCACTATTGGGAGACATTACGATCACATTTCTGGTAAATTGGCATTTTTTACCCCACAGCCAATTATGGATATTGTCATTGGCTTGGCGGCCAGGTGGTCGGGGGGCTTGACAATAACTCTGTCCTGGCCATTGCTCGGGTTATGTACAGGCTAGCTTTCTGAAATTTTGCATAGGCACTCCCTATGACCTGAACCAGTGAGTGGGGTAGCTAATTTGCATATGTGACCTTTGGTTTCCTTTGGGTACACTGATTTCCTCCTACAGTCCAAAGACATGCACATTTGTTTAATTGGCTATTCCAAATTGCCTCTAGGTGTGAGTGTGAGTGTGAATGGTTGTGTGTGTGTTGGCCCTGCGATGGTCTGGTGAGCTGTTTAGGGTGTACCCTGCCTTAACCCAGAGTTGGCTGAGATAGGTGCCAGAATTCCCAAAACTCTAGTAGGATTAAATGAATTAGCAAATGAATGGGTACATATGGAGAGGGGGGCATGGTGGTGTTGTGGTTGAAAATCTTGCCCTACAGTAAGAAAGTCCTGGGTTTGACTTTTCAGTGTGGAGTTTACATGTTCTCCCCCGTGCTTATCTGGGTTTCCTCTGGGTACTCTGGTTTGATGTTTGCAGGCTTTAGCTTGCGTGTGTGCGCCTGCATATAAAACCTATCTCATGTCCTGACTTTACAGTCCTGCTCACAGAGAGGCACTGAAATCCATGTGAGGTGCAGAGTGTGAACTGGAGCGCTCTGGACCAAACAGCTCAGAGTAACACAAACAAGACCCCAAAAACTTCAAGTGGAAACTATTCAGATTACACGCCCATCTGTTTTTACTTACAGACTTATTCTGTACCTAAATAAAGATTCCTCGTGAACACATTTATTGCTGTCCGTCCTGCTGTACCTGACGTCATATTTTTTGCTAGCATGAAAAATGCAGTCCGCTGTGAGCATACTGAATATTACGTATTTGTTTTTGTTTGTTTATGTTCTTTATTACTGCCCACCATTAATAAAAAACATAAACAAACAAAAACAAATAAGTAATATTCACTATGCTCCAGAGGATTCCTGTTTCCCGGGCACCACAGTAGTGTAGTGGTTAGCACATCAACCTCACAGCAAGAAGATTTTGGGTTCAAGTCCTGGGCTTCCCACTGGGTACTCCGGTTTCCTCCCACAGTCCATAGACATGTGTATTAGGATAACTGGCTGTTCCAAATTACTCCTAGATGTGTGTGTGTGTGTGTGTGTGTGTGTGTTGACATTGCGGTGGTCGGGCTGTACCCTGCTATTACCCAGAGTTGGTGTCTCCCTGCAAACCTAATAAAGAATGAAGTGACGTGGAAGTGAAATGTCTGTTTCTCTGTCTCTCTCCTCGTTCAGGCTGTTCTCTGACTGAGATTTGAATTTTCAATTCCTCCTAAGAATAAAATGCTGAAATGAGGACAAGAAGCTAACCTTTAATGCAGGGAGGATATTTTAGGGTGTGGCCTATTGAAATGAGCCTTAATAAGAAAACATCTTTACTCGATAGATTCACCCATAACCACCACTAATCCACTCTCTTGGTTTGTGCTCCATACTCACTGAGTTCTACCATTTTTTTTTACTTTTTTACTATTAGACACAGATAAAAATCATGCTCAGAAAAAAAACAAAAAAAACAAAACTATGGGATCTTTTTGAAATGGTCCATAATCTTGCCTTATTAATTTTTCTCCTGAGATTTAGCTCCCAGATGAAGTGGCCTTGATATGAATAAAGGATGAGGCTGAGACCTTTCTTTTTTCCAAGGTGACATGCCTTCCTTCACCTCCCACCTCCCCCCCCCTTGGCTCTATTGGGTTCAGACTTTATAGGAGGGTTGATTTATTCAGCTTCTAATTAATTTGTGTGTTTGGCCCTTCTTGTAAAGCTGATTTTCCCCAGGAGAAATGGGTCAGGTGTGTATTGAGTAGCTCCACAATATCGGGAGAAGATTGAGGGCAACCTTGGCTTAAGGGTTAGAGAAGCCAGTTTGGGACCTAAAGGTCGCTGGTTTAATTCCTGAATCAGCAGGAAAAATGTGTGGTGTTGGGGGGAGTGAGCAGCACCTCTCCTTCCTTCACCTTCATGGCTGAAGTGCTCAAACCCCCAACTGCTCTCTGGGAACTCCAGTGTGTGGCAGCCCACTGCTCCGAGTGTGTGTTTGTGCGTGGGCTTACTTTATCTTTGGAGCATATATATATATAAATATATAAGATAAGATAAGATATAAGATAAAATAAAATGAGTGTTTGCATGTTCTCACTGTACTTGCATGCATTTCCTCCGGGTAGTCCGGTTAACTGTCTGTTCCGAATTGCCAAATTGAGTGTTAATGTGGATGATTGTGTGTGTTGCCCTCCGATGGTCTGGGGAGCTTTTCAGAGTGTACCCTTCCTTCACCCAGAGTCGGGTGAGATGGGCTCCAGTCTCCCTGCAACCTTAATAAAGGATAAAGCGGTTCAGTAAATGAATGAATTAATGAATGAACGATATCACTTTGTTCTAGATGTGATAGAATGATAGACCTAAAGCTCTAAAAGGATGTTCAAACAGTATGTAATATAATGTAAATAAACACTATACTCGTGTCTTTTAAAAAGCCCCTCACTGTTGATGTAAGTTCGTTTTTTTCCCCCACATAAACTTAAACAGTGACTACAACACGAAATCCTGAGTTATCATCTAGTAGTCATCACTAGGAAAGGGCTGAGGCAGCAGCAGGGAAATGAGGTCCATCTGCATCATCGTGGAACTTCAAAGAATCGATGTGTATGACTAAGCTGTTGTGTGCGTATTACTTTAACTTTCTCCTGCCATGGTGTGGCACGGACCCTTGTTATTCAACTAGATTACGGGAAAAGGATGAATGACTTCCCAAAATCCAGCTTGGCAAAAAATAACCAAAAATGGTGCCAGATAGCCTAAAGAATAGCTCCGTTTAAAAGACGCCAATGACCCAAACCAGAAAGAGAGCCCCAACGTGATGTCAGAGGTCATGTCTGTGCAGCAGGATATTCCCGACTCTGTCTGTATGGGTTGTGAGCTTGCTAATGTCATATGTAGGGTGTCATTAATTTTAGCAGGTCAAATCAGATCCATGAGAGCTTTATTATGGCTCTATTCCACAAACAATTTGCTCACAATTCATTCTGGCATTCAATTTCCAGCCAATCTCAGCCAATGCTGGGCGAAGGCGGGGTACACTCTGAACAGCTCACCAGACCATCACAGGGTCAACACACACAAAAACATTCACACTCACACCTAGGGGCGAATTTGGAATAGCCATGTCTTTGGACTGTGGGAGGAAACTGGAGTATCCAGGGGAAACCCATGCAAACACAAGGAGAACATGCAAACTCCACACAGAAATGCCCTAGTCGTGCTTTAGATGCAAACCCAGGACCTTTCTGCTGTGAGGCGGCTGTCACATCACTACATCACCGTAACACAACTGCACACAGTTACCTCGGGGCGCTACATCGTCTGATTTTAACAAAATCGCTTACACTTATAATGTATTTTCACCACCTCCGGAAGAACCATTAGCAAGTACATACTCGTATAAGTAGCAAGTACATAGTGTATATACTACTGGTGGGATCATGGCACATCTCCAGGGTCCAAGGTGTTGATCCTGAGCTCAGGTCTGTGCAGACCTCCCTCCAGCTTCTTCAGCTTCTTTCCCCTGTCCAAAAACACACAGGTAGGTGGATTAAATATGATCAATTGTCTTTGGGGGTAAATGAGTACCCTGTAGTGAATTCTTTAACCCTGTGCCAAGTGTTCCTGGGATAGGAACTTCACTGACTCTCTCTGTTCAGGACACTGAAGTTACTGCTGATGAATGTATATTAAACGAATGTTTTATTGCTTTTTTCAAAGGGCGGCACAGTGGATTAGAAGGTCCTGGGTTCAATGAGGGTGTTTCTGCGTGGAGTTTTCATGTTGTCCCCCTGCTTGCATGGGTTTCCTCAGGGTACTCTCTTTTCCTCCCACAGTCCAAAGCCACGCACACGATATTAGGATATCGGCTGTTCCAAACTAACCTTTGGTGTGAGTGTGAATGGTGTGTGCGTTGACCCTGAGATGGATAGTTTTTTATTGGAATGTTTTCCAAGGGGCAATTTGGAACAGCCAATTAGACTAATGTCTTCGAACTGTGGGAGGAAACCGAAGTACCTAGAGGAAACCCACACAAGCACGTAGAGAACACGCAATCTCCGTACAGAAACGCCCGAGCCGAGCCAGGGGTTCGAATCCAGGACCTTCTTGAGAGGAATGTGCTAAACACGTTAGTTCTGTACATCTAGCTAGTATATAATAAACCATACATGCAAAAATAAAGTGTGAGGAACAAGCAGTAGTTAAATAATAATAATAATATAAAAAGTTTTTACGCTCAGAAGAAGATTTGACATGGCCTATTGGAAATCTCTCTCTCGCTCTTGCTCTCGCTCTCTCTCTCTCTCTCTTTCTCTCTGGCAGCAGAGGAAAAAGTAATGAAGAAATGCTATTAGAACATAGATGCAGAACTTTGGGAGACCCATGAACTAAACATGTCTATGTCCTTATATGGGCATTTAAATTATGATTATAGCCCTGCTGACACATGTGCTAGAGATATCACCGTGTGGATTTTTTGGGAGGAAATGTCTCGTGGAGTCGACTGTAATAAGGAAGTGTTTCTTGATGGTTTATAAAAAGTAATCAGTAGAAAAGGGCCTGTTACTTTACACTTCTACACCATGTGTACATCATATATCTGGAAAGTTTTACCATCGTGGATATGTTATGATTAGGAACCTGGTACTATCATGAAGCTAAGTGTTCATTGTCTTCCCTAAATTACACTGAAGACATCATTCACCTTCATGAACCATTAATCTCTGAGTCATTACGATGGAAAATTGTGTGATTTTAAGACAATTCCTTACTCACACTCCCCTCTCACTCTCTCATTAACTTATTCACTCACTCATTCATTTTCCGTACCATTTAATCCTACTAGGGTTGTGGGGACGCTGGATCTCAGCTGACTCTAGGTGAAGGTGGGGTACATCCTGAACAGCTTGCCAGTCGACCACAGGGCCAACACACACAACCATTCACACTCACACCCACACCTAGAGGCAATTTGGAACACGCACTTAGATTTACCGTTACAGCATTGAGCAGACACTCTTATCCAGAGCCTGATGACTGTGGGAGGAAACCGCAGTGCCCGGAAGAAACCCACGCAAGCATGAGGAGAACAGGCAAACTCCACACAGAAATCCCCGAGCTGCACAGGGGCTCAAACCCAGGACTTTCTTGGTGTAAGGCGGACATGCTAACCTCTATGCGACCGTGCTGGGCTAGACAATGCCTTTTGTTCCTAAATATACAGCATGTAGAAACCGGTTCAGTGCATTAAATATCTGTGTGTTTATTTTTAAGAGGGCTGTAGGGACAGAAGAGGGCGTGATGGAATTAAATATTGTTCATTTATTCATTAATTCATTCATTCGCCAAACCGCATAATCCTACTAGGGTGGTGTGGATGCTGGAGCCTATCTTAACCTATTCTGTGTGAAGGCGGGGTACATCCTGAAAAGCTCGCCAGTTCATCACAAGCCAGACTCATCACTGTTAGTGATCGTTAACAGATACAGAACCAAGACAAGATGTACAACAGGAGAACGAAAGATACTAAGCCTGTGAGCTCACCAGGAAACCTTTATATTCATTAAAATGAACTGATAATGGAAGACAACATATTGTTGGTACCAATATAACCAACTTTTTAACACTTGTTTAACTGCTGAACTCAGTCTCCCAGATTTTCTGTGCTAGGTTAAAGGTGTAGATGAGATCATGGAAAGGGATTTTCTGGAAGAGTTATTTGTTTATCCCATTGTCCCCTTGCTCAGTCTGCATGGGAGAGGCTTGTCATTTTAAAAATGGCTCGGGGAATATTTGCTCACCCACTTAATGACCTGGGTAAGGAAGACCATCCATCTTTCTCTCTGCACACTCCATGAAGGAATCCTGGGAAGGGACCAGCATGGTGTCTATAGGGGGGTTTATTGAGTAAGTGCTATGTGAATTGTATGATTTTTGGTTGTGTCAACTGAGGAACTAAGAGCATGTAGTAACGTCTGTGGCTGAGGTAACATAAATACAGCGCCTCTCATACACCCAGTCAAGTGTGCTGTTTCACCCAGTTAAAACATTTCCATGCACTTTACAGGAAGATACAACTAATTACCAGATAGTGTCAAATTTACCTCCACCAGGTAAGTTATGTTTTCATTGGCCTGAGTTTATTTGTCTGTCTGTTAACTTCCTGTAAACAGGTTTTTACAGAACAGTCTGAATTTTTTATGAGGGGTAGGTCATCCCCCAAGGACGGTACTAATACATTCTGGTAAGAATCCAAGCACTGATAAACCTAATATTTTAACAACTGTATGTTGGTGAAATAAACAACAACAACAATTTTTTAAAATCTCTGTCAAAACACATCTGATCTGAACAAAATTTGCTCTGTATATTCAGGATTAGAAGCACTGATGTCAGACCAAGTTTCATCCGGATCTGATCCAGGTTGTGCATTTGGATGCAGTTTAAATTTAACTTTGGAAATCCCTTTAAACTCCCATTTAAGTTCAGATCAGAACGAAACTTGTTGTGTTCATATGAAATCTTTATAGCTACAAGGAAGTAAAATTTCATCCAAATCCAGAAATTCTTCTGGATCAAAAGAATCAAAATACTCAAATCTTATTGAATCGAATAGCATAAGTCCAGCCTTCACTTAAATAGAACTGACAGTCTGCTGATTCAATAAGGTACCAACGGACCTCGGCTTTCTTTGGTAGTTAGTAATTTAGTTTAAAGGATTCCTTTTTCACATTCTGCAGCTTGTTTTAATTATGATTTATTTTGTGGTTATATTAAACTATGAGATAGTGGAATAGAACTTAAAACTCCTCTGACCTAAAAACTGACTTTATGTTACGGTTCCTGTAGTTTAAGGTTACTAAATTAAACTAAAAACTAATACATGACTAAGACACGTTCTGTTTTCAGAAAATCACCCAACATGTGCAACCCCTGCACGATTGTAGCATTTAAGACTGTTGAAATGTTTGAAGTCTAAATACCAAAGTGGATAATTTCAGCATTAAGTCCTTGCTAAATGCCTCCCAACTCAGGATCTAGTTCTACAGTTCCATTACAGTGACAATTCTAAACCTTGAGGTTTGAGTTTTAACACCTTAGTTCATTTGTTCTAGACTAAGTAAATGTAATGGTTTAATAAGTACATTTCACTTCTTTTCTATGTTTCATCCCCATTTGTCAAATGTGCATCAGTTAATTTAGTAATATAATGAATATCAACAGCTGGTTGTTCTGGTAATTATATTTTTAATGAAAGCTTTTTTAAATATTAAACATATTTGTTTAATATTGTTTACCATGTTTGTACTTTTAAAATATGCTGCTTTTGATCTGTATTGTAAATTCATGAAAATAGTGGTATGAAGGTGGACTTAGAGATTATAGCTCCACCAAGTGGTAATGAATTCTAAACTCAACTCTGCTTGTACTGTATTAATGTTAAGAATCATGGATACCATTCAGGAAAAGACAGGCTTCAGTTATTATGAATTATTTCACATAAATCATTACAAATCTACTAGAAGTAATTCATGGTTAGTGAAAACTAAAGGAATTTTAATATATATAACTGGGTGGTAATTGTATACAACAACTCACTTGTGTATATAAAAAAACAAATATAATATAACACATATACACACACAGCACCTTCCACAATTATTGGCACCCCTGCAGTTAATACCGTGTACAACCCCCTTTTGCCAACATGACAGCACTTAATCTTCTCCTGTAACATTTTACAAGGTTGGAGAATACAGAGAGGGATCTTCATCCATTCTTCTTTGCACAATCTTTCTGAATCGTCCAGAGTCCTGGGTCCTCTCTTATGCACTTTCCCTCTCAGCTCACCCCACAGGTTTTCTATGGAGTTTAGGTCTGGGGACTGAGATGGACATATGAGGAGCTTAATTTTGTGTCTGCTGAACCATTTTTAACCAAATTTTGCCATAACACATTTGTTTTGGGTCATTATCCTGCTGAAAGACCCAGACGCCCCATCTTCGGTCTTCTGGCAGAGGCCACCAGATTTTGATTTAAAATGTTCTGGTATTTCAAATGCCATGCACCCTAACAAGCTTCCCAGGGCCTCTGGAAGAGAAACCAGCCCACAGCATCACACATCCACCACTATACCTTAGAGTGGGCAGAAGGTGCTTTTCTGCATATGCATCCTTTGTGGTACGTCAGACCCACTTAGAGTGCTTTGTACCAAAAATTTCAATCTTGGTCTCATCTGACCAGAGTACATGGTCCCAGTTGAAGGCCCAGTACTGCTCGGCAAACTCCAGACGTTTTTGGTTGTGAGTGCAGGTCAGAAAAGGCTTTCTCCTTGCATGCCTCCCAAACAGTTTGTTGGCATGTAGATAGCGTCTAATGGTTGTTATAGTGACTTTGTGACCCCAAGATACCGTCCTGATGCAGATCTCTAAGAATGAGCTTTGGAGAATTTTTTACTTCCCTTACCGTCCTCCTCACTGTTTCGTCAGCCTTGTTCATCACTGTTCCAGCTGTTTTAATCTTCTTAATTATTGCTCTGACTGTGGGTATGGGCAAATTTAGGCCTGTAGCTTTTTTTTTTTTGTAGCCATTACCTGACTTATGAAGATCAACACACATCTGCCTGACTTGAATAACATGTTTTCTTGTTTTTCCCATTTTGAAGAGTGGTTAAGAGAAATAGGCCTTTGTGTTATGACATATTTATACCCCAGGGAAACAGGAAGTCATTAATTACTAATTAAAAGTTCTTAGATACTCTGATCAGCTTAAACAATAAAGTAAAAATGACAAAAATGCTTAAATTACATTTATTTTATATTAATTATTAGGGGTGCCAATAATTGTGGCCCAGGGGATTTTATTAAAAAATAATTATTTCTTAGTGATGGATTTTTTAAAGGTCAAAAACCATTAGTTCAAGTTTACAAATTTTATGATATTAGGCTCCTACAATAAAAGATGAATGTATTTAAATTAATTTTAAATTTTAACACATTTCTACCAGGGTTGCCTATATTTATTGAGGGTGCTGTATATACAGTATATGTATGTATGTATGCACTGGCTTGCAAAAGTATTCACTTGCTGGCATTTTGTAGCATTGCAACCTGTGTTCATTGAGGGGAAAAGGGGGGGGGTATAATATGAATTTAACCCCCACTGATAAATAGTTTTTGAATAATTAAGAAAAACAACACAACAAACAAACAGACTGTGGACAACACGTAACCTCCCTGGCCGGAGGATAAAAAAGAAAGCACATTGTGGGTTCACCTAAAGACATGTGGGAGATTCCCCAAACATATGGAAGAAGGTCCTCTGTTCAGATCAGACTTCATTAACATCTTACTTTTTGGTGGTGAAAACCCACCATCTCTGATCACCACAAGAACACTGTCCGCACAGTGAAACATGGTGGTGGCAGTATTATGCCGTGGGGATGTTTTTCATCAGCAAAGACTGAGAAACTGTTCAAAACTGAGAGAATGTTGGATGGTGATTAATTCAGGCAAATTTTGAAAAAGGGAATCCCAAATCACAAAGACATAGCCTAAGAGACTAGCAACTGTAATTTTTGCAAAAGCATCTACAAAGTACTGATTTGGGAGGGGTAATTATGCACTCTTCCATTTTCATTTTTTAAAATTATTATTATTATTATTTGTACTATTTCTTGTTTGCTTGACAATAGCAAATATTTAGCATCTTCATGGTTCTTGGCATGCTGTATAAATTCACTGATAATATTGATATGGATTTCAATTCCAACAGGCGGCACGGTGGTGCAGTGGTTAGCACGTCCGCCTCACAACCAGAAGGTCCTGGGTTTGATTCCCAGCTCGGGCGTTTCTGCGTGGAGTTTGCATGTTCTCCCTGTGTTTGCTTGGGTTTCCTCCGGGTGCTCCGGTTTCCTCCCGCAGTCCAAAAACATGCACAGTAGAGTAATTGGCTGTTCCAAATCACCCCTAGGTGAGAGTGTGAGTGTGAATGGTTGTGTGACTGATGGCCCTGCGATGGCC
>JAOUQZ010044728.1:0-11172 GCA_028564935.1 Neosilurus hyrtlii | reverse complement strand
GAGTGGGCAACCACGAAACAGGCTTGTCGGGATGAAATTGTAGTACTGTTATTTTTTCCCACATACAATATATTTATCTCTACTTCGACGTATCGAGCACTGTTTTAGGGAAAATCGGCTAGAAAGATTCATCCAACTGGCCATCCAAGTCGCTCATCAATGGAGAGGATGCATCAATAAATTACAACACTCTGCGCCTCTCACGCCGGTCATACCACCCGCAGAGCCAATGCAGGTAGATTCGCTCCAGCTTACTCCTGCGGAACGACGCAGATGGATTCAGGAGGGACCTTGTATATACTGTGGCTAAGCGGGACATGTCTTGTCAAGTTGCCCCATTCAACCTTCTCGTCAGCCGGTAAGTCAAGGCAACGTAGAGGTGCTCAGATCCCATCCGCTGGCAACATCAGTAATAATCACTACGACCATGTGCTCTCTCACAGTCACAGCGCTCATCGATTCAGGCGCCGGGGGCAACTTCATCTCAGGGGACCTGTGTCGGAAGCTCCAGCTTCAACTCCACCCCTGCCAGACTCGCTTCACCATCTGTTCCGTAACCGGGGAACCCCTCACATCACGAGAGCACCAACTCCAGACCGGGCCAGTGTTCCTGAAAATAGGTTCCCTTCACCAAGAGAGCCGCTCTTTCCTATTCCTCAAAAAATTGCATGCTGATATTATCCTTGGTCTGTCATGGCTCATGTTCCATGCACCGACAATATCCTGGATCACCGGTGAAATCCTGAAGTGGGAAGAAGGGTGCTTCCCACAATGCTTCCCGCAGCTGCCTCTAAAAGCCTGTCAGAGACATATCAGCATTGCTACAACCTCCGTCGAGTGCCCGGCAGCCCAAACGACCCTCTCAATCCCAGAGGAGTACTCCGCCTTTCGTGACGTGTTCAATCCAGGGCTTGCTGCTGGACTACCGCCCCACAGGCCCTGGGACTGTGCATCGAACTGGTGCTCGGCTCCTTCGTTCCCTAAAGGGTGAGTGTACCTTCTTACACTGCCGGAACGATGAGCAGTGGAGGAATACATAACAGAGGCCCTGCAACAAGGCTATATTCACCCATCAACCTCACCAGCAACTTCCAGTTTTTTCTTTGTGGCCAAAAAGGACAGAGGCTTATGGCCTTGTATTGACAACCAAGCTCTGAACCAAGTTACTGTCAAATTCAGGTATCCATTGCCACTGGTTCCCACAGCTCTTGAACAACTCTATGGGGCACATGTGTTCACCAAGCTGGACCTCCGTAGTGCCTACAACCTGGTCCGGATCCGATCTGGAGATGAATGGAAGACAGAGTTCATTACACCGAGTGGACATTATGAATACTTGGTTATTCAATATTTGCTAGCTAACGCCCCGTCTGTCTTCCAGGGGTTCATGAACGAAATCTTCCAATACATGCTGGACCTCTATGTAATCATCTACATCGACGATATCCTCATTTACTCTCCAGACATTACCACCCATATCCAACAAGTGAGCAAGGTGCTCCCACGTCTATGACAACACCATCTATTCCTGAAGGTCGAGAAATGTGCATTTCACCAGACAACTTTCTCCTTTTTTGGCTATGTGATAACTTCCCACGGGGTCCAAATGGAAGAAGAAAAGGTGAAGGACATTCAAACCTGTCCCGAACCCGAGATGGTAAAGGCTCTACAGAGGTTTCTGGGTTTTGCGAACTTCTACCACAGATTCATTTATGGCGTTCATGTCATGGTTCTGGGGCAGTGATGGCCTGGTGGTAAGGTGCTGGATTACTGATCCCAAGGTCGGGGGTTCAAGCCTGCTACGGGTTCTCACTGCTGTCCCCCCAGTGCAGCTAACTGGGTTGTCAAATGCCGGCCATGTCTCTCACTGTCTATGGTGAGAGACATGTAAAAGAACCATTGCTGATTTTCGTCAAGAGTAGGCTGCATAGCCGTCAGCGTGTTTCTGCCCTCTGATAGCCTGGCGAGCTGTCCAGGGTGTACCCCGCCCTCGCCAGGCTATCAGAGGGCAGAAACAGGTTCTTTTACATGTCTCTCACCATAGACAGTGAGAGACATGGCCGGCATTTGACAACCCAGTTAGCTGCACTGGGTGCATAGCCGTCAGCGTGTTTCTGCCCTCTGATAGCCTGGCGAGCTGTCCAGGGTGTACCCCGCCCTCGCCCAGAGTCAGCTGAGATGGGCGCCAGCCTCCCCGCGACCCTAATTAGGGTTAAGCGGTTCAGAAAATGACTGACTGACTGACTGTCATGGTTCTGGAAGGCATTCTTCAAACCGCTGGGGGTCACAGTCAATCTATCCTATGGATATCACCCTTAAACAAATGGACAGACTGAGCGGAAGATCCAGGAGATTGGACGATTTCTATGGATCTTCTGCAACCGTCACATGTAACATGTATATTTACAGAGCATCTTCAATACTTACAGTACTGTAGAAAAATGAGTACAGCCATGTTTTAGGCATTTTGGTATCAAAGTATCATCTCTAAGCAACAAACAAAACAGAAACAAATGTTTCAAATAATTGATTTGGCAGAGAAAGTAATTTTTCACTTCAGTAATGATATACCTCTTTAAAAGCTGATTAAATATAATTAGTGCATTGATGTCAGTACACGTGCAGTGATTACTGTACATTTATATTTCTTGAAAAGTAGGTGTGTGTCTGTCTATCTGGTTATAATCATAGACCTGCCATGGCTTGTGATCTAAACTCTTTTCTCAAAATGTTGTATTTCAACTATTACTACGTACTAACCAACTATAAGTGCCTCCCCTCATACACCTGGTCAGTGATTTTCTCTTGCTTCCTGTAAGTAAGCAGTGATTTAATTAGCAGCATTATAGGGACCATGAGCAGAGCCTGAACCACCAGATATATCCGGGGTAGTGGTGGCTTAGTGGTTAAGGAGAAGGGTTACTGATCCGATGGTCAGTGGGTCTATCCCCACTATCACCACTGTTGGACCCTTGAGCGAGACCCTTAACCCTAAATTGCACAGTTGTATAAAAATGATCGTTGTAATCGCTCTGGATAAGAGCGTCTGCCAAATGCTGTAAATGTAAATGTTAATATCTGGACAGATGACCTCTGGCACAAAGCACACTAACATATTTTGGACATTTCGGAAATGTCTGTGAAAATATGTGTCAATACTGTGGAACATGAAATAGTAATATAAATAAAGCTCCTTGTGTTAAAATCAGTTTTACATCTTGTTACTTTCCAGCACACCAGTTAGTTAAATTTATAATACTATGTAAACAGAAAAATCCTGAACAGATAGATTTAATATAAATTAGATTTTACAAATTCCATAGCCGATGGGCGCCAGCCTGCCTGCGACCCTAAATAGGATTAAGCGGTTCAGAAAATGAATGATGGATTTTAAAAAAGTGCATAGCAGTAAGTGGTGGGGAAACAAATTTGTATACATACACATATATTTATCCTGTTTAAATTGCAACAAGAATTATAGTTAATTTTGAAAATCAAGAATGTCATGGTTTGTTGTATAACAAGTAATGTAACAGTTTTGTTTGAAATCACTACATCTCTCATCTCGCGAAACATGCATCACCAACACCAAGTTGGCCATCACACATCATATTTCTCCTTTTTCTTAAAGAATGAGGGGAAAAGTATTAAAAGAGGTGAAAATCACTACAAGTCTGGTCATGTTGTGAGCTGCAGGTATGTGAAAGGAAAATGTGTTGTTTGTCCAACCACCAAACCCTATTAAGGCTGCAGGGAGGCTGAAGTTTATCTCAGCCAACACTGAGCATAGGCTGGGTACACTCTGAACAGCTTACCAGACCATTGCTATATTTATAAACTGCACCTTTAAATTTCTTGGTTGTTCTGCACCACGATCGCACTATTATGACTAATGGAGTTCAAGGTGTATTAGTGCCACCCAGTGGAATAATCCTTTATGACCTGTGTACTTTCATAATGCCTTGTACTGTCACTTTCTATGATTAATTACACTCATTTCAGATGATTGTACCTCACTCTTGTGCTGCCTTAACGTCTGTTGATTCATGGTAATCCAGGTTGCAATCAAAGCCATGACGAGTCTGTGTCCACGGTCATCGAACGGTCACAGCGAACAAATAAGGGAATCTCACTATATAAAGCAATATATGACATATATGGAGCTAAGACAGAATGAAGAAGAAAGTGTTTTAATTAACAGCATTTCACTGCTCCAATTCCACTGTTAAAACTTTAATACATTCCTAAATCGAGTATTTGTGTACACATAATCTTTAATATTTGAGATACCAAGAACCCCAACTTATTAATCTTCACCAGAGCAGATCCCAAGTAACCCTTATGTTCTTGCAAGACCATGAAAAATGCCTGTCTCCCATCCTTTAATATACAGCAAACAATAAGAAAAAGTCTACTTAATCTTTAGTGTTACTAATTCACTTAATTAGTGGGACTAATTCACTCCACAAACATTTTCAGAAAATTGCTTTTTGTTGAAAGATTTCCTTCTTCTTCCAAGGCATCAGTGAATGAAACAGGGATACACTAGGAGTCCATTTCTTTTTGCCAAGTAACAATATTCCTCCAAAGACTAATTATTGTGCTTTAGTATGTACCTATTAGAGGAAAATTACAAATACTGTATACTTGGAAGCAGTAAATTACATATATACATAGTACAAGTAAGTACCTGGTAGGGTACTGCCCCAGTGATAAGCTGCTGAACCCTAAAGATACCACTAGAACTCCACGGGTGAGAGCTAACCACTCCACCACCCTGGTGGAGATGGTGTTTTCATGTGTACTCATGCTTCCGTGAGCGCTTCAGAAGTTTTATGAGAGGTGGTAATACGCTCTTTCAAGTCTGTTTATGTCTGGTCATGTTGTGAGCTGCAGGTATGCAAAGGTGAAAACTTAAACCTGTTCAAGCATGATAATGACATTGTGTATGAAGTCAACTCCATTAAGACATGGTTTGACATGTGTCTGCAATGGAATGTTAATTCAAAATGTGTCTAGATGTAAACTGTGATCTCTCTTCTCATACTCATCTGTTGATCTAACCCACACATGTCTTCAGTGCAAAGCAAAATCAGATTAATTGGCCTTGTGTTCCAAGATCAGGTGAAATTATGAACAGGTATGTTAACATACCTGTGAAATTATGAACAGGTATGTTAACATACCTGTACTTAACATAACTGTTCGTATTTATGTTGAGCTCAAGTGACTCCTTAATTGCACATCATATAACTTCTGACATCAGTTGGTTACGTCAAATGGTTAAATGTAAAATAGCCCAAGAGAAATACTGAACAATATGTTCAGAACTCTGAAAAACAAAAGTAAAAATAAATTAGAATTCCATATTTTTCTTTTTTTCAGTATGGCACAGTACAGAAATAAGTTGACACATTAATATGATATTGAAACGATGTCCTGTATAATGTGTTTGAATGCTGTGTACACTGAGTAGGTTGATGCCAAGCATGTACAGAGTTACAAAGTAAACTCCTGGCACTGCATGGTCCAAATGGAGATGATTGGCGCTGTAAAGGGTCTGATTACTGAACAGAAGAAAAAAAAGTAAATTGTGATCATAACAATATTTATCAATGATGCGGCTTTGTGTAATTCAGAAAAAGTTATTTTGGCTACTTGACACAAACACATATTAATTTTTTATTGCACAGACAGATAAACAGACAGCTCAGCCATACTATTAACCCCACCTGACTGGTCTGTGTCTAGACAGTCCTATACACTGCAAGCTGCAATGCACTGTGCGTTCTGATCCCTTTTTATCATAGCCAGCAATAACAATTTTAGCAGTTTGTGCTACAGTAGCTCCTCTGTAGGATCAGACCAGACATACTAGTCTTCACTCCCCAAGCACATCAGTAAACCTTGGCCACCCATGACACTCTTGATGGTTCACTGGTAGTCCATCTTTGGACCACCTTTGGTAGGTACTTACCACTGCATTCAAGGAACCCAGTTGTTTAAACATCACAATGAAGCTCTTGTAAAAATTACTTAAATCCTTAAACTTCAACCCGGAGACCGAAAGTTTGAATCTGGCTTGATGCCACAGCCATCAGCGACTGGGAGTCCATGGGAGCAAATTGGCTGAGCTCTCAAGGGAGTGGGGAAGACTTATGCTCACTTCCCTGTCACTCACAGCGATCACCAGCCAATTTTGGGCATCTGTGAGCTCATTTGTATGGGCGGATGGCACTTTCCCTCCAACTGTGTTAGGCCGCCCCAAAATATGCATGTGCAGCAGTTCGAAAAGAGGCGGGTGGCATCACTGCATGTCACAGAGGGGACATGCTTATGCCTCTCCGTGGTTGGTGGTGGTTGTGTGATAGGGAAGGCAATACTTGAAAAGTGGGAATTGGACACAACTAAAATTAGGGGAGAAAATGGGGAAACATAAAATAAGCTTTTAATGTTATGGCCAATTGGAGAATTGATGTGTGAGGCAAACTGTGTATCTCTGAAGCTACACTGTTGCTCAAGATCAAACGTATTAAAAAAACATTTGCAGTGTACAGTGTAGGTCATGAGGGGTAGGTCTATTCACTCAGTCTCTCTGTGTCTCACCTCCAGGGTCCATTGTACCAGACACTCCATGATTATCCAAGGATGTTGAAGGATTTGGAGAAGCAGTCATTATAAAATAAACCAATGTAAATGGTGAAAAGGCCCATCAGCAAGATGATGTAGTGCACGCCCACCAGCATAGAAATGATCTGGTTTACAAACTCGATCACTCACTCACTCATTTGCCGAACCATTTAACCCTATTAAGGCTGCAGGGAGGCTGAGGCCTATATCAGCCAACACTGAGCATAGGCTGGGTACACTCTGAACAGCTTACCAGACCATTGCTATATTTATAAATTGCACCTTTAAATTTCTTGGTTGTTCTACACCATGATCGCACTATTATGACTCATGGAGTTCAAGGTATATTAGTGCCACCCAGTGGAATAATTCTTTATGACCTGTGACCTCACTCTTGTGCTGCCTTAACGTCTGTTGATTCATGATGATCCAGGTTGCAATTTAAGCCATGACGAGTCTGTGTCCATGGTCACCGAACATCACAGCGAACAAATACCAATAGCAAACAAGTAACAATATTCCTCCAAAGACTAATTATTGTGCTTCAGTATGTATCTATTAGAGGAAAATTACAAATACTGTATACTTCCAAGCAGTAAATTATATATATACCAGATATGCTCTTTGACTTCATTAAGTTAGTTTAGCAGTGAATGTGCATGGGTCAAACGAAGAGAAAGGGGAAATATAGTGCCAAAGCCAACATGCTGAGAGTAAATGATGTTAGCCCAGAAGCTACTGCTAGTTCAAGTGTTGCTAACACTCACATGGATGCCGAGGAAGACGCAGAACGCTTGTGGTTCGATTCACTTTCGGCGGGTGATAATGACTACAGTTCTGCTGCCTCTAACCTCATTGATTCTCCTGTGAAACCTCTATGTAAGAAAAAGAAACGAGAAGGAGCTGGAAGCGGTAAAGAAGAAGCTAATCATTCATTCATTCATTCATCTTGTTCCGCTTCTTCTGGGGTCAGGTCGCGGGGGCAGCAGCCTAAGCAGTGAGGTCATTCCTCTCCCCAGCCACTTTCTCCAGCTCTTCCGGGGGGACGCCAAGGGGTTACCAGACCAACCGAGAGACGTAGTCCCTCCAGCGTGTTCTGGGTCGACCCCGGGGTCTCTTTCTGGTTGGCCATGCCCAAACACCACAAAAGGGAGGCGTTCGGGAGGCATTCTAATCAGATGCCCGAGTCACCTCAACTGGCTCCTCTCAACGGGAAGGAGCAGCGGTTCTACTCCAAGTTCCTCCCAGATGACGGAACTTCTCATCCTAAGGAAGAAGATATGAACATGGACATTTTATCGGCTATTCGTGAACTTTCTTTGAAACCCGATATAATATTTCAAAAGATAATTATCATTGAGAAAACCACAGAGGCTACATCCAAACAAACTGAAAACCTCTTTGACACTGCGCAACAACTGGCAATTGATGTGAATGCTAACAAAGAAGCTATTGGTGGATTAAGAGAGGAACTTAAAACACTGAAGGAGGAAAACAAAAGTTTGAAAGTTAGCCTGGAACAATGCCGACGCATTGAAATCTCTGGAAATCTCTTCTGAAACTGCACTGCTTGAAGGAGAGGGATGGAGAAGAAGTGAGGGTTGCAGAACAACCAAGAAATTTAAAGGTGCAGTTTATAAATATAGCAATGGTCTGGTAAGCTGTTCAGAGTGTACCCAGCCTATGCTCAGTGTTGGCTGAGATAAACTTCAGCCTCCCTGCAGCCTTAATAGGGTTAAGTGGTTCGACAAACAACACATTTTCCTTTCACATACCTGCAGCTCACAATCACAACCAGACTTGTAGTGATTTTCACCTCTTTTAATACTTTTCCCCTCATTCTTTAAGTCCTGGCGCACAGAGCCCCTACATTCCGCGACAATCTGCAGTCTGGAGTCAATATTGCACATCGTCTAGGTCCCCAACCAGCTGGAAGGAATAGATCTATCATCATCCTTTTTTCAATTCGACGGATCTGGGATGCAGTGTGGTCAGCAGCTAGAAAATTTAAATTCCTGCAAGGGAATAACCTGCACATCACCGATCCATTATCTCTTGAGGACAGAATCATCAGAAATAAATTGTGGCCTTTAATAAAGAAAGCAAGAGAGGAGGGCAAGAAGGCTTTTTTCAGGGGCCCTTTTGCCTTAATCGATGGGAAGAAAATCCCCTTTTCTCATGTCAAATGAGAACTGAAGTATGGATTGTTACAGCAGGGGATATTGCCGGTTGTTAAGTGTCACACTGACAAAATGTACATACTATTTTATTAAACACCAAAGTGCTGGATTCAAAATATTAGAAATGTATTTGCTGTCATATTCTGTAACGGTTGTTCCACCTCTACTTCCATAGGTGGGTTCTTATACTTGTTCTTTTATTGTTATCTTTATCTTATATGCGTGATATTTTGAAGAAAAAAGCTTTATTTTTATTCTGTAAAGAAAGCCATGCTGACTTTATTTTTTTACAGGAAACACACTTGAGTAAGTTGGATAAAATGTTTTTGAAACAGCAGTGGGGTAGCTCAATATATTTTAACCATGGGAGCAATCATTCAGCCAGGGTGGCATTTCTTCTACACAAATTTAAAAGAGAAATAATAGAGATCCTTAAGTCTAATGAGGGCAGATGGCTAATTATTGTTATAAAACAAGAGAATGGTGTTTTTGTCCTAGGAAATGTGTATGGGTATAACTTCCACTCTGGTAACAAATCATTATATACCTTTATATCTTCTAAGGTTAAGATACTGACTGACAAATATAAGGAATCTTACATAATTTTAGGGGATGATTTTAATGAATGTCTCGATGATAGTCTTGACAGATTTCCACCTAAATCTTTTCAAAGCACACTGCCAAATCTCATGGACTCCTGGTGATTTTTCAATCCTAATTTAAAGGACTTTACCTGGTCAAATAATAACTCATCTCTGAGGTCAAGAATTTATTTATTTCTTGTCAATCTGCATTGCAGTTTATTCAAAATGTTTCTCACTCATTTGCTCCCCTGTCTGACCATAAACAAATACTGCTAAGACTTGGTCATGATTGTCGTAATGCCGCAGTTCGTGGATCCTGAAAATTTCTTTATTAAATTCTTTATTAAAAGACAATGAATCTAACAAAAATGATAAAAACCTTATTGATGACATATTTGCTGGCTCTTATGAGGGGTGCATACAAAAATGGGAATTCTTCAAATTCAAAGTCAGAAACATTGCAATTAAGAGAAGTAAATTAATGAAATCCTGAAATTATTAGCAAATTGTATGTGTAAGAGAATAGAGAACAAAACAGAAAATTAAATACTAGAGACTATATTGAGATATTGAGCTAAAATTCCAGTTACTTCTTTGCATTGGAAAAGCGCAATGGTCATCAGAAAGCCTGAACATTTCTCCTTATCAACGGTGTGGTCTCCACTGATCCAATCTCCATTTCAAGTTATGTGGCAAAGTTTTATGGGGATCTTTACTCTTCCAAATTTGACTTTAATAGCTGCAGCTCCTTTATTAATAAAATCGTAAATAGGATCCCTGTCATCAGTAATGATTACAAGGAAGCTTCTGACTCTCCTTTAACAGATGATGATGTCACAATTGCTCTACACTCTATGAAAAAATGGAAAGCTCCTGGTATTGATGGACTCTCTGTGGAATTTTATATTCATTTTTGGGAATACATTGAATAACCCCTATTCTGTATGTCTTAATCAAAAACAAATGACAACCATGAAGCAAGGAATAATCTCTCTAATTCCTAAAACTAATAAGGATACTCTTTCAATTGACAACTGGTGTCCAATTACTTTCTTAACTGTTGATTACAAAAGATAACATCATATCTGAGACACAGTCTGGCTTCCTTAAAAAACAACACATAACAAACAATATAAGAATGATAATTGATCTTTTAGACTACCCTGATCTGGTGCTTTATGATACTTTTTACCTCTTCCTCAACTTCTATAAGACTTTTGATACCATAGAGCATAAGTTCCTTATGCAGGTTCTTCAATCATTTGGTTTTGGAATTCCCTTTATCAGCACAATTGAAATGTTTTACAAAGGAATAAACAGTTTTATTATAGTAAATCAAAGTATGTCTCCCAGATTTGAAGTACATTGTGGGGTGAGACAAGGCTGTCCAATATCTCCCTTTTTATTTCTGTTGGTTACTGAGTTGCTAGCCATAAATATCTTGCAGGATATAGATTTGAAAGGAATATCTATTTTTGAGAGAAAAATTTAAATTACACAGCTTGCAGATGATACAACTTTATTTTTATAAGACTAATCCCAGCATACTGCCTTGAACTTGGTAGATGAATTCTCTGCTGCGGGTTAAAACTAAATCTTACTAAATGTAAGTTTTGGCCACTCCATGACTATTGTAATAGCCACATTAACATCATTAACATAAAAATACCATCAAATATTTGGGTGTTCATATTACTAAAAAGCTCTAATGCCTCCTGCTGCCCGGTGATTGCAGGGACTGCGGTCCTTTACTGCGCCACGTGCGATCAGCCTCTCAG